>PTEX01000553.1:56378-74150 GCA_003342815.1 Eudromia elegans | reverse complement strand
GAAAAAATAAAGAAAAAATAAAGAAAAAATAAAGAAAAAATAAAGAAAAAATAAAGAAAAAATAAAGAAAAAATAAAGAAAAAATAAAGAAAAAAAAGAAAAAGAAAAAAGAAAAAAGAAAGAAAAAAGAAAAAATAAAGAAAAATAAAGAAAAAAATCATCTTTTGCCCTGTGACGTTCTGCATCATTAGAGGGGAATAAAAGAGTGTCTCATTCCGGGCTGATTCCATCCCATTTCTTTAGCTCTCCCATAGGCTCCTCTTTCCTACAAACGCATGCAAAAGAGCTGGGAATGGGACACGGGAAAAGARGGGATAAAAAGGATGGAAAAGACACTGGTTTTTACTGATCTTACCCGGATCTGCAGCCAGGGAGGCTCCRGGGCCGGTGTCCATGGGCAGCTCCCCGAAGGCGCCTTCCCAAGGCCTAATTTTAGCCTCCTGGAATGCCAAGACGGAACGGGGAGGATCCCGGGGGATCCCTATATAGGCATGGCAGGAGAGGGGGTGGGAAGACCAGGTCTGGCCTGGGCGCCCTCCGGGGCTGCCCCCAGCTTGGAGGGGGGGGCCTTTTCCCACCCCTTCCAGCCGGATTTTCCCTGGAAAAGGGCACGGAGAGAGGGCTGGGAGAGCGCATCCCATCAAACGAGGGCTTCTCGCCCCATCCTATTCCCGGCTTATCCACAGGGCCGTCTCCATCTTCTCCCAGCAACGAAACCCGTTCCCTGGCTCCCGCCAGGCTTTTCCCGTGGGATATTTTAAGGCCGTGGAGTCACCCCGGGTGAGATTTCCGTGACTCAATCCGGACACTTAATACGGAGCCGAGGAGCTAAAACTCCCTTCCCTGCAAATCAAGCAGAAGTGGAGGGAACGCGGGGTGCGGCCAAGCTCATCCCAGAGGGAACAGCGATGTCCGGGCGGGCGCCATTCCCGCTTAATCCCATTTTCTCTCCCCACTCATCCATCAGGAGAGGCTAAAGGGCAGTCAGAAACCACTTCTATATCTAAATAATAATAATAATAATTTGGAAGCCCCTGAAGAGACTCGAGTGTGGTCTCCCCTTGGCCTGCGTGGTCTCCGCCATGACACCAGGCCCCAGGCTCCTCTCTTGTGGCTCTCCTTGTCCTCAGTGTTCCCTCTGTGCTCAGCCCCGTCGCCCTTCCCTTTCCCTCCTCTTCCTTCCCTTCCTTTCCTCCAGCTCAGACATACTTGGACTCCTTTTTCCTCTCCCTGTGATATTAGCTCCATTGCACCATGGACGCCGCCATGTTGGCGCTGACAGCGGCCATATTGCCTCCATGCCGTACAACCCCACCCTTCCGCTGTAGGTTATTTCCGCATCCACCGGAAGTCGCCTTTTCTCTTTCTCCGCACGGCGCCGCCGCCGCCGCCGGACCGGGCCGGGGCCTCCGTTGCATCCGCCGCCATCCGCCCCTCCCCGCCGCCGCCATGACGGAGCAGATGACGCTGCGCGGGACCCTCAAGGGCCACAACGGCTGGGTGACGCAGATCGCCACCACGCCGCAGTTCCCGGACATGATCCTGTCCGCCTCGCGGGGTGAGGGCCGCGGCGGCCGCCGTTACCGGGCGGCGACCGTAGAGACACCGCGAGGGGCGGCGGGAGAGGCCACCGGGGCAGGGGACGGAGAGGCCATAAAGTTGGGGGGGAGAGACCATAAAGAGACTGTGGGCAGGAAGGCGGCAGGAGAGACCATAGAGTTGGGGGGGGAGGGAGAGACCATAGAGAGACCATGGGCAGGAGGGCGGCAGGAGAGACCATAGAGTTGGGGAGAGACCATAGAGTTGGGGGGGAGAGACCATGGGCAGGAGGGCGGCAGGAGAGACCATAGAGTTGGGGAGAGACCATGAGCTGGAGGGTGTCAGGAGAGACCATAGAGTTGGGGGACCGAGACCATAAAAAGATCATGGGCTGGAGGGTGGTGGGAGAGACCATAGAGTTACTGGATGAGGCCATAGAAAGACCATAGAGTCAGAGGGGGGGAAGAGACCACAGAGGGACCATAGATGGGTGGCAGAGCAGACCATAGAGTTGGGGGGAGAGACCATAGAGGGACTGTTGCGGGGGGGGTTGTCTGTGGGGAGGGAGGAGCAGGGGAGACCTCCCAGTCTCAGAGAGGGCGACCGGGGGACCCTCTGGGGGCAGGAGGGGCCAGAGGGGACCCAGGGGAGGCTGTTAAAGGGGAAGAGGGGAGCCCAGGGAAGGAGCAGGAGAGGCCAGGAAGGAGGAAGAGAGGCAGGGAAGGGAATAGGAGAGCCCAGGGATCAAGGCCCATCGTCTCCACTGGGATGTGTCACCGTGCCCCCCGTTTCTCCCCCCCATGTCCTTTCCCGCAGACAAGACCATCATCATGTGGAAGCTGACGCGGGACGAGACCAACTACGGCATCCCGCAGCGCGCCCTGCGCGGCCACTCGCACTTCGTCAGCGACGTCGTCATCTCCTCGGACGGGCAGTTCGCCCTCTCGGGCTCCTGGGACGGCACCTTGCGCCTCTGGGACCTCACCACGTGAGCCGCTTTTACCCTTCCTCCCCAAATCCAGCGTTTCCCCCCAAAACRGGACGTTTTCCCCCTCCAAAACCCCGTGGTTTATGCTTAGCCAGAGGGTTAAATCCCAGAATGCGGAATTTGGGAGGTAAAAGGGACGGGATGGGSGCTGAGCAGCGTCGGTAGTTGGAGCTCTCCTCCTCCCAGTGATTAGACCTGACACCGAGTCCGCCGATCCCGCGGGATCTGACGACAACGTCCTGCAATTATGACGGGAGAGGAACACCCGGAGCGGCGCCGGGTTTTCCGGAGGGGGAGCAAGACCCCCCCCAAAGCCTCAGGGCTCTGCCTGTTGTCCCCCCGCTGACAGAGGTACCACCACGCGCCGCTTCGTGGGCCACACCAAGGACGTGCTGAGCGTGGCCTTCTCCTCCGACAACCGCCAGATCGTCTCGGGCTCCCGGGATAAGACCATCAAGCTCTGGAATACCTTGGGCGTCTGCAAGTACACGGTGCAGGTGAGCAGCGTCGGCAGCTCCCGGGAAGGGCGTTTTCCCGGTTTTAAGGGGCCCCTCCGCGGCTGGCGCCGGAGGATCCGCCGCTCCGAAGCTCGTCCTGATGATTAGAGGTGACGTGGTGTCTTCCGAGCTCGTCTGAGGACAAGTCCTGCAATTATGAGGGGCGAGAGGAGGCTGCGGAGCGCCAGGGAGGGGGAAATAACGGATGTTTCCTCCCTGTGATCCCGGTGTCTTTCCTTTTTCCCAGGATGAGAGCCACTCGGAGTGGGTGTCGTGCGTGCGCTTCTCCCCCAACAGCAGCAACCCCATCATTGTCTCGTGCGGCTGGGACAAGCTGGTCAAGGTGACACCAGAGAGGGGGGTCCTGACAACGTGGGGGGCACCGCAGAACCCCATTCCCAAGGCGGGATGGGGAAAGAGAGCGTTGGAATCCCATTTCTTCCCTTCTTTCCTGCGCCAGGTTTGGAATTTGGCTAACTGCAAGCTGAAGACCAACCACATCGGGCACACGGGCTACCTGAACACGGTGACCGTGTCCCCCGACGGCTCCCTCTGCGCCTCCGGCGGCAAGGTGGGCATTCCCGTTGTTCCCAGTGAATCCCACATTATTCCCTAGTGAAATCCCGGCTTGGGAACCCTCTTTGGCTTGTATTCTGTGCTCGTCAGCACGTGGTTTTCCTGGGATTTGGCACCTTGTGCCGCCTTTTTGCACTCGTGGCGAGTTGCTCCGTAGCTTGAGCTACAATCCCTCCGGGCAGCGCATGGAAAACGATCCGAATGATCCTTCCCACCCCATTCCCATGTCGCAGGACGGCCAGGCCATGCTGTGGGACCTCAACGAGGGCAAGCACCTCTACACGCTCGACGGAGGGGACATCATCAACGCCCTCTGCTTCAGCCCCAACCGCTACTGGCTCTGCGCCGCCACCGGCCCCAGCATCAAGATCTGGGTACGTCCCCCCAAAACGGGGCCGCCTTTTTTATCCCTTGGGAATGCGGCCCCCGGGAGGAGCCGGAGGGAGCCGGCTGTGATGAAACGTTTTCGTGCCATCCGAGGGTTTTCATGCAGAAATCCAGAGGCTGTTTCTGAGCAACCCCCTCCCGGGCTGTCGCCTTGGGAATTTCGGCCTTGCGGTGCCTAATGTCCTCCTTTTCCCGCTGCTTTTCCCAGGACCTGGAAGGGAAGATCATCGTGGACGAGCTGAAGCAGGAGGTGATCAGCACGAGCAGCAAAGCGGAGCCACCCCAGTGCACCTCCCTGGCCTGGTCTGCAGATGGGCAGGTAAAAAACCCCCTTGTTTCACCTCAATATCGGCCTCCGGAGGCTGTAGTTCATCCCGATGCCATCCCAAGGGCTTTTCCCTTCCCGGAATCCATTTTTTTCCCCCTTTTTCTCCRCAGACCCTCTTTGCTGGCTACACGGACAACCTCGTGCGYGTGTGGCAGGTCACCATYGGCACCAGATGAGGCGGCCGCCTCYGGAAAACCGCAGGATTTGTGTACAAAGATCAATAAAAAGAGGCTCTACGGAACCCGTGTCCACCCCTTCCTGAGCCTCGCCACCAGCTGGGATCCATGGGAATGCCGCTTGGGATGTGCATGGCTTGGAGGAATTCCCCTTGGGCTTCTCCTCTGTCCAAGCGCCGGTTGCAAATCCCCTAAAATTCCTGAATCATAAGAGGCAAAAGAGCAAAAATTCCTAAAGGAGATTTCTSCAGAGCATCTCTGCTAGTTGCTTGGTTCCCCTTTTTCCTGCTTCCCAAATTGGGATTTTTCCAAAGCAGGCTCCCAAAAAGGGTTTAGAGAGTGGGATTGCTCCCATATATCCGCGTGACCCTGTGGATCCCTCCCAACCACTGACCCTAGAGGTGGGAATGAGGGGGTCGGTATCCACAGTGCTTTCCGTGCTCCACTCCCACTGGATTCCTTTGGAGCAGCTGGAAGGGAAAGGTTTTGCARGCACCAAAGCAAGCCAAGGTGTTTCCATTGGCTTTTCCCTATGGCACCATGKGCCTTTTCCCTTAATTCCAAACATGGGAAGCGCAAGGAGGCCATAGCTCCTAATCCCATTGTTGGGATTAGGTCAGGATTAACRACATGGATTTAAGATGCATCTGCTGCTGCTCCCCAGGCTCTTGGCAGCCAGAGGGAGCCAAATCCCCMCTGGAATCACTTGGAAACGGCTCCCTGCTGCTCCCRGATTCCCTTGGTATCTCAGCAGGCMAGAGACTCGTGTTTACACCGTCTCAGTTTTTATTATTCTCATCTGACATTTCAAAAAAATTAAAATCTCCATTTATTTCTCGTTTTTAGCCAAAAATATTTTGAACTAGCTCTGTAAGTGCCAGCAGAAAACCCCAAAATTAATAATATCAATCCACCAGCAAAAAAACCAAAAAAAGACGGAAAAACACAAGGGATGCAGCCAGAGTCTCTCCAGTGGGACAGGAATCAGCTGGAAACTCAAAGGGCAGCCAAGAAAAGAAGAGAAAAAGGGGGAGAAAAATAAATATTCCCCACCCTGGAGAGCTCGGAAGCTGCGAGGGGAAACGGGAGAGCGGATCCCACCGCCCTGGAGCTGCTCCCGGGCCCGGGCAGCTCCCAATAAAGTGCCAGGCCCATAAGAAATGGTTAAGGARGAGAGGGTTGGGATGGGAGTTTGGAGCGGGATGCGGTTATCCCGACTCGAGGAGGAGGAAAAGACAGGAGAGACGCAGGAAAGGCAAGTGCTAGAACGGGAATATTGCAGGTTAAAGCGGGTTCGGCTCAAGGTCTGGGTGCGGAGGCGGCGGCAACGCTCGGGAAGCGGCTCCGAGAAATCCAGGCTTGACGTTGGTGCGAGGCGGCTTCGGAGAAGCCAATTCCAGAGCGGGATGCACCTCAAAATCCAACGCATGGAGGGGGTGCGTGTTGGAATGGGAAAGGTTCTCCAGCAGCAAGACCCAAAGCGCCGGGATCCCAACCAAGCTCTGGGATACGGAGCAAGCTCCAAAGCTCTGGGATCCCAAGCAAGCTCCGGGATCCCAAGCACGCTCCAAAGCTCCGGGATACGGAGCAAGCTCCAAAGCTGAGGGATCCAAAGCAAGCTCTGGGATCCCCCAAAATTCCCATTCCGCTGCCCTCGCCTGCTCCCGGGGCGGCTCATCCCTCCTCCGAGCACAAACCGCCTCCGGAGGGGCTCGGCCGTCYGGGAATTCCACAGCAGGACCGCAGCAAAGCGCTGGCACGAGGCCGGAGCGAGGCCCTTAGCAGCAAGCGGATACGCGGCGACAAGCCCGGGGTCGGAAACGAAAACGGGAAGAGCGAGACCGTGTGCAAGGCCGGATCCCAAGGGAAAAGCCGGATCCGGCCGGGACAAAAAGCGGCGGCCGAGGACGCGGGTGTCAGGCGCAGATTTTGATGCGGGTGCCCTTGGCCAGGATGCGGAAAAACGGGAAGATCTGCTCGCGGAAGGAAGCGTTGAACGTGTGGATGTGGCTCATGCTCTCGGCGTTGTAGAAGCCCAACTGGCCCCGCTCGTAGTCCAGGTAGACGCCGAAGCGACGCGGCCACTCGCTCGGCGCCAGCGCCAGCTGCTCCGCGCCCGCCAGCGCTTGGAATTTCTTCCCGTTGGTTGCCACGCACCAGATATCCCGTTTGGGAGGCGGCCCAGCGGCCTGGTCCTTCCTCCGGGCCGTTTCGCGGGCCACTCCGACCGCCCAGCCCCGGCGGCCGCCGACTTCCACTTCCCAATAGTGGCGCCCGCCGCTGAATCCCTGCGAGCCGAGGACGCAGTAGTCGGAATCGAAGAACTTGGGATTGTCCGGGCGCCKGTCGGATAGTTTGACGCTGCGTCGGTCCCCGGAGAGGCTCAGACGGGGGTGAGCGGTGTCGGGGTCCAGGGTGATGTCGGCTGGAAAAAAAACGGGAAGAACGTTCAGGAATTCTGGGCCTTCCGGATCCTGACCCCAAGGGAGCCTCTTGGGTTTGAAATGAAGGAAAAAATGTTTTTTTTCAGGCCCACACGTTAAAAAAAAGGGTCTTTCTCTTCCTTTGGGCATCCCGTTGCCCTTCGGTTGTGCYGGAGGCTTTGGAAGGGAAGGAAGCTGCCTGGGGTGGGATTCGGAGGAAGGAATCAATGATCCGGAAAAGGGGGGGAAAAGCTCTGGAAATATGGGGAAAAGCAGCAAGGAAGGAAAGAAGCAGCAGGTTGGAGACCAGGATGATGGAAARGGAAGCAGCACAGCTGGAGGGAGAGCAATGGGATGAGAGAGATTCCCAGCCTGTAGGAAAGCTGGGAAATTCCCCAATTCCCCGCTCCAGGTGATGAGCTGGCCTCTCTGTCAGGAATTGCCGGCCGGAGCAACCGGATCTCACCTTGAGGGACTTTGCTGAAGAATTTCTCCATCTTCCTCATCACCACGTCCTGCAGGAAGTAGTTGCGGTTTTTCCTGCCCACATCCACCGGGAGCATCTCGGGCTCCTGGAATTTCATGTTCTCGCAGCTGCCGGTGAAAAAAAGAGGGAAAAGGGAAGACATGGAGGCTCCGTGAGCATCTTGGAGCGCTTGGAACACCGCAGCAGGGCAGGGATGAGCCCAACTGGTTTTACTGGAAGAGCCGGTGCTCTCTATCCCGCTTCTTCTCTGAGGGGATCCGCACCTGGATTCTCCATGACCACATAAAAGTGCTGGGAAGCAGGAGGAGACTTTYCCACTGCTTCCCAGCCTTTGGATGGGATGATTAAGCCATCCCTCTTAGATCCACAGGCTGCTCCCAGTTCCCCCCCCGGGGCACCCGGCTCTCCTCTCAAAAACCAGGTGCTGGGAGAGACTCCGGGATCTCCGCTCCGCGATTCCTATCGCATTCCCAAATCACCAGGCAGGAATTTAAAACAAAAAGATTTTAACACCAAAAAAGGCTTTTTAGGGCAAAAAAGAGATGGGAACAGGGAGACACTGACCTGATGAAAGTGCCTTTGATGTCCTGGGAAAGGAGGCGGCAGCACGAGGAGGAAGAGGATGGAGGGAAAGAGAGGGAAGATTAGGAAAACTGACACTGACRCCGTCGGATTTCCCACCAAATCCGGCACCACGACAAGCGGGAGACCCTAATGATGGGGATGAGGCCGGTCCCATGAGTCCATCCAGGGGGAAAGTGATCCCTTGGATTCCCCTTTGGAGTTTTTCCTCCATCTGCTCTCATGCGAGTTGTTAAAACGGGGGCCCACCAGGAAAGGGATCATTCCTGGGAAGGAGATCCCGCATTCCAGTGGACATGAGGATCTCATCCACCAGGAAAGGGACTGTTCYCAGGAAGGAGATCGCACATTTCCAGTGGACAGGAGGGAGAGGGAAGACCCCTTTCCTGGTGGACAAGATGCATTCCCAGGAAGGAGATCCTGTATTTCCAGCAGAAAGAGGATCTCACCTACCAGGAAAAGGATCATTCCCAGGAAGGAAATCCCACATTTCCAGTGGACAGGAAAATCTCCCCCACCAGGAAACGCATCATTCCCAGGAAGCAGACCCCGCATGCCCAAAGCAAACCCCTCCGCTTCCCCTTGAGGAAGGGCYGCATCCCGCTGCCCGCGGAGCATCCCAAGCCCGCAATTCCCGTCACCGCCCGTTCCCGTCGCGAGACCTTGAGGAGCCGCAGCCCGTCCTGGCCGCTCTTGTCGGCGGCCTCGGCCAGGAGCCGCTCCAGGGCCGCGATCTGCAGCTCCAGCTGCCCCATGTTGCTGCTCTGCCGCGCGAGCAGCCTCTCGTGGCGCTCCTCCAGCTGCTGCAGCAGCAGCACCTTCTCCCGCGTGAGAAACTGGTGCAGCAGCTCGAAATCCGACTCCACCTCCTTGATCTCCAGCTTTATCTTATCCTGCGGGAGGCCGGGAATTRCCGGGAAAAGGGTCAGCGGGAGGAGAGGGGAAGCAGCGAGGAGCAAAAGGGGCGCAAAGGGGGCTGGGTTTACCCTCAGCTCCGTCATCTTCTCCGCCTCGCTCGATTTCTGCTTCAGGATCGCGTCCAGTTTCTTCTTCAGGGGCTCCAGGTGGCTCTGGAGTTTGTTCTGAAAGGGAAAAGTAAGAGGGAAACATTCCAGGGATCCTTAAATCCTCCCCGTTTTGGTCGCTGAGGGGAGCTGGAAGTTTTCTGCCCCAGCTTTTGGATCGTTTCCCTTTTTCCTCTGTAAATAACAGCGCTGGGAAGAGGCTTTAATCAGAATTCCAAAAATTCCTTCCTTTCCAGGCTGAACAATGGCCCAAACTGGCACGTCAACAGGGGCCACATGTTGATTATTGCTCAAAATGGGACCCTGGGACTACCCAAAATGTCCCACATGGATCCGGATGGGTTGGACCGTCGCATCCGACGCCAAACATTTGGGAAGCACCAAGCGGTCAAGGCTCCCAAACTCCCAATTTTTCAGCACACATTGACACCAAATTTGGACCATCCTCTCAGCAGCACCATCTTAGACTTGAAAAATCCTCCTTTTTCCCCTTTTTTTTGCCATTTCTGTGGCAAAAGGGAAGGTAACGCAGGAATGAAGCTCCATCCGAGCGGCTCCTGCTCTCCCCAGGTGGCTCCTGGTCCCCTGGGAAACCCAAGAGCGGCTCCTGGTCCCCTCAGGTGGCTCTTTGTCCACTTGGGACATTCTGGGAGTGGCTCCTGATCCTCCCAGGTGGCTCCCAGTCCCCCCACGTGGCTCCTGGTCCCCTCGGGACACCCCAGGAGCGGCTCCTGGTCCCCTCGGGACACCCCAGGAGCGGCTCCTGGTCCCCTCGGGACACCCCAGGAGCGGCTCCTGGTCCCCTCAAGTGGCTCCCTATTCCCTTGGGACATGCTGGGAGTGGCTCCTGGTCCTCCCAGGTGGTTCCTGGTCCCCCCACGTGGTTCCTGGTCCCCTTGGGACACCCCAGGAGCGGCTCCTAGTCCCCTCAAGTGGCTCCCTATTCCCTTGGGACATGCTGGGAGTGGCTCCCGGTCCCCCCAGGTGGTTCCTGGTCCCCTTGGGACACCCCAGGAGCAGCTCCCTGGCCCCCTGGCCGTCTCCCCATCCCCTCGGGCACCCCACGAGCAGCTCCCGGTCCTGCCCTGGGAAGCGGCTGCCCGTATCCCTCCGCTTCCCGGCCTTCCCGCACCTTATAATCCTGCACCACCTCCTCRAGGGGCACCACGCTGTGGTCCTTGTGGCTCCGCGACTCCCGGCACACCACGCAAATGGCCTCTTCGTCCACCTCGCAGAAGAGCTTCAGGGGCTCCTGGTGCTTCTTGCACAGCTTCGGGCTGCCCCGGCCTCCCGCTCCGGAGGAGCTCGGAGCTCCGGCCRCGGCGCCGGGAGCCGCGGAGCTTCCCGGGGGAGTCGCCAGGCGCTGGGGATGCGGGTGCAGCTCCTGGATGATTTCTACCATGTTGGCCAGCTGCAGGTTGGGCCGGAAATTCTTCTTGCAAAAGGTTTTCCGGCACTGGGGGCACGTGAAGGTCCGGAGGTGCTGCAGGCGGGCGGCCACCTCGGGCGGAGGGGATGTCGGAGCCTCTTCTTCCTCCTCCTCCTCCTCCTCCTCTTCTTCTTCCTCCTCCTCCTCCTCTTCCACCACCTCCTCCACGTCCTCCTCCATCACGTCCTCATCGTAGTCCTCGTCCCCAAAATACAGCTCCCCCCCAACGCTGCCCTCCCACACGTCGCCCTCCACGGGCACCTCCCACAGATTGGTGTCCTCCTCCTCCTCCTCGCTCCACATCTCCTCTTCCTCCACCTCCTCCTCCTCCTCCTCGGGGCTGCCGCCGCCTCCGCTGTCCTCACGCTCCTCTTCCTCCTCCTCTTCCTCGGGCACCACGTCGAACTCCTCGTCCTCCTCCAGCTCGTCCTCGTCCTCCAGCTCCTCCGCGAGCGCCGGGCGCTTGCTGCACCACAGCAGCAAGATGCAGACGTGGCAGAAGTTGTGGCCGCAGTCGATGGACACGGGATCCATGAAGTAGTCCAGGCAAATGGGGCAGATCGCCTCCTCCTGCAGCTTCTCCATGAGGTTCAGCCACCTCGCGGGGGCTCCCGAGGGCCTCCTGTCCTCCGGAGGCGCCGCTGCCATGGCCGGGAAGAGCCCTAAGGAGCCCGAGGCGGCGCCGGGAAGCGGCTCCTCCACTCAAAAGCGGCGCCCGCTACCCGGAAAGCGGCTCCGGGAGACCCCAAAGCGGCCGCTGGAGGCAAAGCCGGCTCCCGGAGACCGAATAAAAGGCTCCTAGAGCCCAAAGTGCCCCCCAGAGGCCCAAAAGCTGCTCCTGGAGTCCTCAAACCGCCCCCAAGGCCCCCAAATGGCACCGAAAAGCGGYTCCCGCGGCGGCACCGGGAACCGGAGCAGGCCGCGCCGGCGCCCCGCGGGCCTCGGYCCCGCCGCCTCCTCCCAGCCCGAGGCCCCGTTCGCCGCAAGCGGAGGGCGCGAAGGAGCCGCCACCGGCCTCCACCCGCTCCCGTGGCCGGTCGCGACACGGGGACGCGCTGCCCACCCGCGCCGCTCTCTATTGTGGCCCGCTCCGCCGACCGACGCTTTCTCTTTCCGCCTCCGCCTCCGGTCGGCGTCACCTGACCGGAAGGAGCCGGCAGGCCGCGGGGTGCTCGGCAACGCAGACTCGCCGGAAGCGAGAGGGAGGCGCTCTAGCCGCCCCCATCGTCTCTATGGTCGCTGCACGGGACGAACCAACTCCGTCGCGCCGGAAACGAGTTTGTCTACCCTGTTCTCGGTGCTCTCGGAGGACTGGAGGGGCGGGGTCGACCAATCAGCGCGGGGCCTGAGGCAGTGGGCGTGGCCATCGGGGCAGGGCGGGGCTCCGTGAGCGCCGCTCCGCGGCCCCACCCGCGCAGCCCGGCTAGCTCAGTCGGTAGAGCATGAGACTCTTAATCTCAGGGTCGTGGGTTCGAGCCCCACGTTGGGCGCCTCAAGCTTTTTTCCCTCCTAATCCCATTATTTTATTATTTTTCCCACCTCCAATAGATCCTCCCCCGTCAAGCGGCGACAACCCCCGGGGTGTCCCCAAGCCCGAGGTGGCCTGCTTCACTGTTTCACAATTCTCCCTGTGCTTCTCTTGTAAAGGGACCGTGACAAACATGTCCCTTACACTTAGTATCGCCATCTATGGGTGTGCAGCTGCAGGTAAGGGAGCTGTTAAGTTTGCAATATTGGGTAGAGTGGCCGTTAATGGGGCGGTATCGGCATTCAGGCGCCGATAATCGATTATCAGTCGCCACCTCCCGTCTGGTTTCCGAACTGGCCGCATAGGCGGGTTATATGGGGAGTGGTTAACGCTCGAACGGGACCATAGGGGAGAAATCCTGGGGAAGGAGCAGATCTGTCCCAGGTCCCCGGTTTGAAACTGGGCAGAAACACTCAAATTTCCCCCCTCCCCCATTTTCCTCTTGTTTTTCATTTTTTTTCCCCACTTTTTTTGGGCTTTGCCACCGCCGGKGCGCGCTCCCTGCGCTGCAATGTGATTCTCTTAGGTAATTAACGCTAATTAGCGGCGCTGAATGAACTCGCTGGAGGCTATTGGCCGTAATTGCACCATAAGGAGCCCGGCTAGCTCAGTCGGTAGAGCATGAGACTCTTAATCTCAGGGTCGTGGGTTCGAGCCCCACGTTGGGCGCCTGCAGTTTTTTTCCTCTTTAAGCCCTGCAAAATTAGCCATAAGCCCCGGAACAACCAGATTCCTGCCCAAAGCAACCGGATTCCCCCCAAAATAACCGCGTTTTCCCCCAAAACACTTCCATGCGTTTTATGCCAATCACCAAGAGCAGCCTGGGTTGGGAATAGTCTTTGTCCCTTAGGAATAGGGTAGAGGGTTAGGAATAGTCTTTGTCACCTGTGATGCTTCTCCCGGTTCTTTCCCTCCCTTGACCCCGTCCCAGCTCTACCAGCGGGATCTCCATCCAGTCAAGGGCTTCTGTCCCCCTTGAGAGGTCCAGACCACCCCATCCATAGGGAATGACGCTCTTYCCACCACCCTACAAGCCATGGAGAGGTCCGTGATGCTCTTCCATCTTTGCTACCCACTGAAGAAGCAGACAGGGAAGACCATTCCAGCARGAAAATCTTTATATCCCATTGAAACCCAAGAGATCCCATGGGGCCAATGTGGCTCCGTTGGATGCCCATGGATGTCCCCCACGTGGGTGACTAGAGACCCATGGAGATGCTTAACCCARCGGGATAATAAAATGGGAGGAGAAGCCCAGTGGGAATCTGGCAGCATCCTGCAGTCCTTTGGGAAGTGCTGGGAAGAGCCAAGTTGGGGACAAAAATGACATCTGTTTGGGGGGGGAAAACGGAATTTCATCCCATCAGGGGCACAACGTGATCTGGGAGCCTTCGCTCCAGACCAGGAACCAGGGCCGGAYGCTCTCCCCATGGAAAGAGGCCGCCGGGAAAGCAAAGATGAGGGACTTGGTGTCGGCATCGAAAAACGCCACTTGTCCCCCCTCGTAGTCCAGGCAGACCCGGACCCTCCTGGGGAGCCGCTCCCGGGATAACGCCGTGCGCTCCGAGGAGCTCAGCGCCCAAAAGCGGCCCTCGCAGAGCCCCATGGACCAGAGCGCGCCGGTGTCGCTGCCGTCCCCGCTCCGCGCGGGCTCCTTGGTCACCCCGACAGCCCAGGAGCCTTTGGGTTCCACCTCCACGTCCCAGCAGAGCCACCCGGAGACGATGCCCTGGYGTCCCAGCACGCAGGGGTCGGCGCCGAGCTCCGCGTCGGCCGGGTCCCCGCGAGCCTCTTCCCAYCTCACGCTGCTCCCGTCCGCGGACACCGCCAGCTGGGCATGGGCCGTGGTGGGATCCAGGGTCACCTTCGCTGGGAGGAGACAAAACACGGGCGAAGGTCCCACCGCCTGCGTCCCCGGGCCCTCTGCTCCATCCCATGGGACGATCCCCCAAGCTCCATTCCCAACAGACGGATGGGGACGTTTGGATTCATCCAAACATCGGAAGGACGTTTGGACCCATCAGAACATTGGAAGGATGTTCAGACACATCAGAAGGACGTTTGGACCCATCAGAACATCAGAAGGACATTTGGACCCATCAGAAGGACATTTGGACACATCAGAACACTGGAAGGGTGTTTGGACCCATTGGAAGAACATTGGAGCACATCAGAACATCAGAAGGACATTTGGACCCATCAGAAGGACCTTTGGACACATCGGAATATTGGAAGGACATCCAGACACATCAGAAGGACATTTGGACCCATCAGAACATCAGAAGGACCTTCGGACACATTGGAACATTGGAAGGACATCCAGACACATCAGAAGGACATTTGGACCCATCAGAACATCAGAAGGACATTCAGACACATCGGAAGGACATTCAGACTCATCGGAAGGACGTTCGGACCCATTGGAACATCAGAAGGACCTTCAGGTCCCAGGGCATTGGGCAAGGGGCAAGAGCAGGAGCCCCCAACGTGAGGCCCCAGCCCATGGGGAGACTCCTCCTTTTCTGCCCAGGGACCAAGACACGTTTCCTTCCCCGAAGGCGCCAACGCAGGAGGTGACACGTGGGTCCCCACCCGCCGCTCTCCCCCTCCGGCTCCCCCAGGACTCACTCTTTTCCGGCATCTCAAACATCAGGATGTCTAAAAGAGGAGAGAAAAGGGACATTGGAAGAGCCAACCCAACCCGGGCCTGGAGATGCCCTCCAAGATGGTCACGGTCCCCGCTTGGCACCTTGGAAGCTCCTCAGTGTCTCCTGCAGAGACAGAGTCTTGTCCCTGAAGCGACCGATTTTCCGTTCCAGCTCCGGAAGAGCCAACGGAGGCTGCTGGAAATTCCCCTTTTCCCACCTAGGAAAGGGAGGAGGATGGAGAGGAGGATCCATCAGCTCGGAGGGAAGTCCGGGAATTGCTTCGGTGGCGGTGGAGAGAAGCCTGGGAGCCTCGTACCTGCTCCAGGCACTTCCGATGTCCTGAAAGGGAGACAGGGAAGCTCCGTGAATGGGGAATTTTCAAGCTGGGAAGTGGGAATGTGGCTCGGGAGCCAAAACTCATCCGTGAGGCTGAGACGGGCGACCCCTGCGCTCCCAACTTCCTCACCTGCAAAAATTCCCGTGCCGATTGCTGGCATTTCTCCTCCATGTCCTGGATGAGGGTATCCAGGCGGGAGATCTCCTCCGTGAGCCTGGTGACGTTTTCCTCCTGCCTTTTCTCCACGTCTCCATCCAGTTGTCCCAGCTGGGCCAGGAGACGACGCTCCTGGTCCTCCAGGAACAGGCGCAACCGCTCAAATTGGGATTGAATCCGGCGCCGCTCGGCTCCCGTCTGCTCCTATTAGCGGCAACACAGGGAGAGAAGAGGAGGATGAGGAAGGAGCACTCAAATCCTTTGCAGAATTCCAGGCTCCGCCACTTATTTTCCCAGTGTTGTCCAACAAAAAGTCCCAGGATTTTTGGCTTGGCACCCCCGGAGGGTCCTAGTTGTGGTGGGGCGACCGGTGGCACCTCATCCCGAGGCGAATTCCCGCTCTCCCATCCCGCGTTCCAAGGAACCTACCAGATATTCCCAGTTCCTCCCCATTTCAGCCTCTCGTGTGGCCAGCAGTYGGTCTCGCTCTTCCTTCAGGATCTGCACACGGGCCTGGATTTGTCCCTGTGGGAAGGAGAAGGATCCATTGGAGCTGGGGACCAAGGGGCTCCTTGGAGATCGGGAGCATCCGCAGCAGATGTGGCCAGTAGGGAGGAAGACTTTGCTGCTTCATCCACTGGGATCTTGGGATAAATCGGCTTTGGAGACAAGAAGCAGGAATGAGATTCCAGGGAGGAGGGATTGGGCTTCTCGAGGATGCAACCTGGTGAAGAGGGGACCGCCGTATCCCACCGGGAATGCTCGGATGGTCTCGGGAACGCCCCCCCTTACCTTGAATTCCTCGGCAGCCTCCGTCATGGGAAGCACCGTGTGCGCCCGGTGCGCCCGGGATTCCCGGCACACTCCGCACAGCAGAGCCGCGTCCTCCTTGCAGAAAACCCGGAGAGGCTCCCAGTGCTTCCGGCATCCTCCGGGATCCTCCGGCGCCGCTTCCAGGCTCAACCTCTTGGCCGCTTCCAASACTCGCTCCAGCTCCCGGTTGGGACGGAAGCTCCGCTCCGGAGCCGTGCGGCGGCACCGCGGACACGGGAAGGTTCCCGTGGACCATTCCCAGCAGCGGGAGATGCAGCCGCGGCAGAAGTTGTGGCCGCAGTGGATGGAGACGGGATCTCGGAAATATTCCAGGCAGATGGAGCAGGAGACTTCGCGGAGCAGGTTCTCGGCAGGGCTCCGTGTGGCCATGGGGGCCCCCGGAGCCGCTTTCGTTTTCCTCRGAAGCCCAGGCAGGAAAAGGCGTTTCCGGCATGGGCAGAACCCTCCGAGAGGGCCCCAGAGGTGCAAAACCCTCCCAAAATATCCCGTTATTCCCRCAGAAATCCCAGCATCCACCGCTCAGCAAGGAAAGGAAAGTCCGAGGTGCAAAGACTTGGAGAAGACCCGGGCAGAAAGGGGAGGCCACGGAAGAGGAGGGAGGCTGGATGGAATTCCTATTGCAAGGAATGAGGTCCCCTAATCCTGCTTATCTTGGGAAAAATCCAGGTGCTTCTTCACCCCCTTGAGACGGGTCTTGCATCAGCCCTTGCTGTTTATGCACCAATTAAAGGCTATTTTTAAAGAAAATCACATTTTTTGGGGCTGTTTCGCTCTCCAGCCCCGTTTTCTACCTAAATTAATATACTAGAAAGTCAGAGCTAAGGGGGGAAACAAAAAGCCCTTGAGGAAAAACTAAGTGMGAAAAAACTCAAGCAGAAAGAAGAAGAGAAAATGAGTAGAAACCGGGGCAAAAACCTGGGTTTGAGGTTAAAAAGAGCCCCGGACGTGGGCAGGGCGTGGGGTGGCCCCAGATGGGGCCGCTCGGGGTGGTTTAACGCTCAATAACGGCCTCGTTGGGCTKGAAAAGCCTCCTGATCCAAAGGGCGGAAGAGGGAGCGTCCCTATGGAAGAGCCAGGGAGGCCTCTTGGGGGGTATCCCGGTTGCTCCGCGTGTCCTTCCCGGCTCGTTCCTTGCTTGACATTGGGTTGTCCTGCAGGAAGGGACAACCCGCGGAGCAGCGGCCGCCCTGGGGAGCTCGTAGGCAAATAAGGCTCCCGCCGGCTGCAGATGGGCTCGGAAAACGCCCCGACCTCGATGCAAATCGGCCCCGTTTGCACATAAAAAGCACCCGGAGCAGCRACAGGGTGAGCAATTTCCTTTAGTTTTTGCTCCTTTTGCTCCTGCAGGTCAAGGGGGTTGGGTGAATTGAGACTATTTTTTGGGGTRGAACTCACAGGTTTGGAAGAAAAGCAAAGCCCCAAGCCGTGAAAGGGCGAAAGCAGCAACATCCTGCTCAAAAAGAGAAGCGAAAGCAGCAATAAAAGTTATTTATAGGGCCCCCCGTCCCGCCCCGAGGCGACGCGGAAGCCGCCGCGGCGCCCACAGCCTGAATTAGCAGCGAGGGCTGCTAAGGGGAGGGCGAGGTTCCTGCAGCTCCGCTTAATTGCAATTAATATTTTGCTTAATTGCAGCTAACTTGCTGCGTTGCAATTAAATGCTTTGCTGAATTGCAATTAAACTGCTTTGCTGAATTGCAATTGATAATTTGCTGAATTGCAATTAATTGATCTGCTCAATTGCAATTAAACTGCTTTGCTAATTGCAATTGATAATTTGCTGAATTGCAATTAATTGCTTTGCTAATTGCAATTAATAATTTGCTGAATTGCAA
>PTEX01000553.1:35075-56193 GCA_003342815.1 Eudromia elegans | reverse complement strand
TTGCTGAATTGCAATTAATTGCTTTGCTGAATTGCACTTAATTGATTGCTTAATTGCAATTAATTGCTTTGCTAATTGCAATTGATAATTTGCTGARTTGCAATTGATAATTTGCTGAATTGCAATTAATTGCTTTGCTAATTGCAATTGATTGCTTTGCTAATTGCAATTAATAATTCACTTAAGTGCAAGTGGTGCTTTGCTGAACTGCAAGGGATGCTTTGCCGGATTGCAATTAATTAGTTTGCTAGTTGCAATTAAGGATTTGCAGATTGCTTGGGAGGGAGGAGCCGGGCAGGGTTGCGGCGCCTGGGCAAGGGGTGGATTGGGGAGCGGGCGAGGAAGAGGAAGGGCGTCCATGGCCGAGCGCTTCCGCGCCGAAGCCTCCTGCCCCATCTGCCTGGGGCTCTTCGAGGACCCCGTGTCCATCCACTGCGGCCACCACTTCTGCCGCGGCTGCATCGCCCGCCGCTGGGCCGGCCTCGACGGCGCCTTCCCGTGCCCGCGCTGCCGGGAGACGGCGCCGCGCCGGAGCCCGCGGCCCAGCCGCGAGCTGGCCAAGGTCGTCGAGGTGGCCCGGCGCTGGAGCCTGCGCGGCAGCGGCCTCTGCCCGGAGCACCGGGAAGCTCCGAAGCTCTTCTGCGAGCGGGAGCGGGTGCCCATCTGCTTGCGCTGCAGGGAGGCCCCCTTGCACCGCCAGCACCCCGTGGTCCCCATCGAGGAGGCCGCCGAGGAGTACAAGGTAGGAGGAGGAGGAGGAGGCAGCGGGAGGAAGGAGCTCCTCGGCTTTCCTTGCTTTCCRCTCGCTGCTTCCACCTCGGAGCTGTCGATCCCGGGATTATCTAGGAGCATCCTTCATTTCAAACCAAGGAGGACCTCAGGAGGTCGCTCGGTCCAACCTCTTGCTTAAATCGAGTCCATTTAGAGGCCGGTGTCTCCACAGGGACTTAGAGCCACTTATCTACTGCCCTCCCTGGCCTGGGCCTTTTTCCTCTTCTGGAATATCAGGAATATCTCCCAGGAATGGGAGGGAAACATTCCAGGTTATCCCATTGTTATGCAGAGCCCAGGGAGGTGGGTCCGGCTGGGTGGGATGGACAAGGGATGGAGGGGAGAAAATGCACCCGGAATTGGGTCCCTCTCCGCAGGAGAAACTCCAGGCCCACATCCAGGTCCTGAAGGACAAGAAGGAAAAACTGCTGGCCCTGAAAGCATCCGAGGAAGGGAAAAGCCTGGATCTCCTTGTAAGCACCCGGATCTCCATCTTCCATGGCTTTCTCCCTCCTTCCTTGGAGTTGTCCTGCATGGACATGGGAATCAATGGCCACGAGTTGGGTTTTGGGGGTCTTCCTTCCTTCTGTTGCATGGGAGTTGGGAATGTCCCCTGTGTCACCATCCTGGGGTGGATGGAGAGATGCTCTCGTTTCCCTCCTCTTGGTAGAGTGGGAATGTCCAAGATTCCCAGCAAAGGGAGGTGCCTGGTTGCTTCTTTCCTGCCTTGTTTTCCCTTTCTCCGAGTTTTTCCCTGCCCTGCCATTGCTCAAAGGTCTGTGCAAAGGGGAGAGCCCAGGAATGGCCCAGAAACAGCAAATTCAGCCTAGAAATGATGCAAAAATAGACATTTTTGAACGTTGCTCCGCACTGGAATTCCTTGCCCATAACCTCTCCCAATCCCTATCCCATCCCTCGGTGCCTCTCCCTGCAGGAGCGGGTGGAAGCGGAGAAGCGGAAGGTCGCGGCTGGGATGGAGGAGCTGCATCGGCTTGTGGAGGACCAGGAGCGTCTCCTGCTGGGGCGGCTGGAGGGGCTGGCCCTGGATATCGGGAAGAGGCGGGAGGAGAAGGCGGAGCGGCTCTCGCGGGACGTCGCTTCCATCGGCGAGGACATCGCGGAGCTCCAAGGGAGGTGCCAGCAGCCGGCCTGGGAATTCCTGCAGGTGACGCCTTGGGGACAGCCGTTGGCCAAGAGCGTCACCGGTGCCACCAACCCCGTGGTAGACGTTGGCCGTCGCGTTGGGTTTTCCACCCCGAGCTCATCTTCCTTCTCTTGTCTTTCTCTTGTAGGACATTGGGAGCATCCTGAGCAGGTCGGTGGCTCCTTTGGGCGTGTTGCTTATGGTGCCGGTCCTGACGGASCCCCAAATCCCACCCTCTTGGGACCCCTGGATTCTAGGGGCTGCGGAGATGTGGTTGGGATCCTCTTTTCTCCTCTTCTCCACCATCTGCAGGGCAGGGAGTTGGTTGCTCTGGCCCTTCTTTTGATGCTCCCTCTGTCCCATTTGATGGCAAATCATCCTTTGGGATGAGCCACGTCCTTCCTTGGGAAGCAGAGGCCCTTGGAGAGGCATTGACTGGGGTGGAAGCAGCGGGAATGTGGATTCCGGGCAGGAAACCCTCCTTGGGGAGGCTGTTGATGACTTCCCAGGTCCAAATCTCCGTTGGGACCCTCTACAAAGCTGCTCTTCGCATGGAAACGGTTCCGGGTACCACAACACGTAGCAGAAAGGTCCCGTATCCCCCCAGGCTTGAGGAGGAGGAGGAGGAGGAGGGCCCGAAGGCAGATGGGATCTCGCCGGAGCTGGGAGAGGAACCCGGAGGTTGTCCGGAGCCAAACGCGGCTCTCGAGGAGATATTGAGGAAATGCCAAGGTGGGAACGGGTGCGGGGGGAGCCGGAGGCCACGTGGGGCGGGTGGTGACGGGTCTGCGGCTGCCCATGGTGGGGATGAGGAGGGACATCCATGGGGAGGATGAAGAGGGACACCCATGGTGGGAATGAGGAGGGACGTCCATGGGGAGGATGAAGAGGGACRCCCATRRTGGGGATGAGGAGGGACGTCCGTGGGGAGGATGAAGAGGGACACCCATGGTGGGGATGAGGAGGGACGTCCATAGGGAGGATGAAGAGGGACGCCCATGGTGGGGATGAGGAGGGACGTCCGTCGGGAGGATGAAGAGGGACACCCATGGGGGATCATAGGGCTGCCTCAGCTGAGGAGGAGGAGGGGACACCCATGATGGGGATGATGAAGGGGGGATGCCTATGATGGGGATGAAGGGGGATGTCCATGGGAGATGATACAGCTGCCTTGGCTGAGGATGAGGAGGGCGTGCCCATAGTGGGGATGAAGAAGAGGGGACGCCCATGATGGGGATGATGAAGGGGGGACACCCATGATGGGGATGAAGGGGGACCATCCCATGGGGAGGATGAAGGGGATGCCCATGGAGGGGTGAGGAAGAGGGAGCGCCCAAGAGGGATGAGGAGGGACGCCCATAGGGGATGATGAAGAGGGGACGCCCCTAGGGGATGGTGAAGAGGGACGTCCATAGAGGATGAAGGGAACGCCCATAGTGAGGGATGAAGGGGATGCCGATGGTGGGGGATGATGAAGGGGATGTCCATGGTGGGGGATGATGAAGGGGATGCCCATGAGGATGATGAAGGGGATGCCGATGGTGGGGGATGAAGAGGATGCCCGTGAGGATGATGAAGGGGATGCCCATGGTGGGGGATGATGAAGGGGACGCCCATGGGGATGACGAAGGGGATGCCCATGGTGGGAGATGAAGGGGACGCCCATGGTGGGGGATGATGAAGGGAATGCTGATGGTGGGGTGAAGAGGATGCCCATGAGGATGATGAAGGGGACATCCACGCGGGATGAAGATGCCCACGGGCCTCTCTCCCGCCGCCCCCAGCGCACGTCAGGCTGGACCCGGCCACGGCGCACCCCAGCCTGGTGCTGTCGCCCGACGGCCGGAGCGCGCGCTGGGACGGCGCCCGCCGCGCGCTGCCCGACCTCCCSGCGCGCTTCGACGCCTCCCGCTGCGTCCTGGCCCGCGGCGCCTTCACCGGCGGCCGCCACTACTGGGAGGTGACGGTGGCGGCCGGCGACGCCTGGGCCGTCGGCGTGGCCAAGGAATCCGTGCCCAGGAAGGGGCGGCTCAGCCTCAACCCGGACGCGGGCGTCTGGGCCCTGGGGCGCTGCGGGAGCCGCTGCCAGGCGCTCGCCCGGCCCGCSGCGCCCATCGAGCTCCGCGCCGTCCCCGAGGCCGTGGGCGTCTACGTGGACTACGAGGCCGGGCGCGTGGCCTTCTTCGACGCCACCCGGCGGGCGCCCATCTTCGCCTACCCGGTGGCCGCCTTCGCCGGCGAGCGGCTGCTCCCGCTGCTTTGCCTGGGCAGGGGCTGTCACCTCAYGCTGGCCCCGTGAGCGCCGGGGTCCGGCGGCGCCCGCGATCCAAAGGRATGGGGGGGTGCCCGTGTGGATGCTCCCGGGGGGGTTGTTTGGGCACCCCAAGCGCTTGGACTGATGCCCTGGTTGTTCTGTCAAGGGATGATAGAGGAGCTGCCTCTTCTGCTGTTTGCTGCTGTGAAAGGCCAAAACCGCGGGGAAATGGAGGAAAATTCCTCCAATTAGAGCCCATTTGGCCCGGCAGGAGGCGGTGGGGTGCAATGAGTTGTGCATGGCCTCCCTGGTGGTCTAGTGGTTAGGATTCGGCGCTCTCACCGCCGCGGCCCGGGTTCGATTCCCGGTCAGGGAACCTCGTTTTCATTCCCTCTTCTTTCGTCTCCCCCGTTCCCATTTTTCTCTCCCATATTAAAAGAAATAAATTTTTTCCTAAGACGTTTCCTAAGAAAGATATTCCCCTTTTCCCGCTTATTGCCTTCCCTTCTCTCTCATTCACGTTTTCCCGATCCCATTGCAGAATGGTGTGGGATGAAGGAGACGCTTTAAAACGTGGGATAATTGGGAAGGGTGAAAGTAAAGGGCGGGGGGGAAAAAAAACAGGTGTTTCTGCCCGGTTTCGAACCGGGGACCTTTCGCGTGTGAGGCGAACGTGATAACCACTACACTACAGAAACCTGGGTAATCCAGCTTCTCCTTCCCATTCTCTTCCTGAATTCCCAAATTATGCCCCTTTTCCCCCCTCAATAAAAGGGAAAAAAATCTAGAAAGTGAGAGGGGTTTGGGGTCCAAATGGGGAAATAATAGGGGAAAAAAAAAAGGAAAAGATGCAAAGAAAAAGATGAACTTGTTGCATCGGAGCAGCGAGTTCCATATGAGGATGAAATGAGTCCTTAAAAGATGCGGTTCTGCCCTCTGGATCCTGCTCCCCCCACGAGCTTCCAGGTGTGAGAAATCCCCAAAATACCTGGGAGAAAATAAAATAACGACAATAATAACTTTAAAAAAGCACCTGTCAGGAGTGGGATTTGAACCCACGCCTCCATACGGAGACCAGAAATCCCAGGAGGGGAAGGGMARATCCTTGAGTCTGGCGCCTTAGACCACTCGGCCATCCTGACRGTGAGGAAAAACGCCCAGAAACGGGAAAATATCCCTCCAAAGGGGCTTTGGGGGTGATTATTTCACCGCTACCGAATAGACCTGGAAAGCCGGGAATTTCTTTCGGTTTTTCCGTAGGAACACGGAAAGGAGAAGGGAAAAGAACCAGTCGCCCAACGTGGGGCTCGAACCCACGACCCTGAGATTAAGAGTCTCATGCTCTACCGACTGAGCTAGCCGGGCTCCCTTGTTTCGCCTTCCCTCCCTTTTCCCTTAGGGAATAAGTGGAAATACAGGGATTAAAATGACGCTCTATCCTAATTACAGTCATTTCCTTCTGCTTTGCAGTCTTGTAGTGCTGGAAATACCAGGGAGCGACGTTGGAAATAGCAGAAAGAGGAGAGATTTTTCCCACTGTATTCCTTTCTTTTTTTCCCTGGGAATCCGGGTGATTCCCGGATTCTGGAATAAGAGCGAGTGGCTGAGGAGGGAATACAGGTTTGCAAGCGGTTTCTGTAGTGTAGTGGTTATCACGTTCGCCTCACACGCGAAAGGTCCCCGGTTCGAAACCGGGCAGAAACACAGCTCGGAAAAACACAAATTTTGTAATTTTTTTTTTGGAGGAGAAATTGACAAAGCAGAAATTTGCAATATTATTACCCGGGAAGGCAAAAAACCGCCGGGGAAATATCGTTTATTTGTAGCAATAACTTTCTCACTTCCAAATGGTGCTTTTCGATACAACCAGTCAACTTGTTGGCAGAAATGAGTCAAAACGATCAAAACGAACTAAAATCTTGTTGGGTTTTGGAGAAAAAAACATTTTTCTTTCCCTGACCGGGAATCGAACCCGGGCCGCGGCGGTGAAAGCGCCGAATCCTGACCACTAGACCACCAGGGACTCCTTTTTGGGCTAATTTCTGGCAATTTTATCATTTATTTTAGCCTGTTTGGGGACTTTTCTTGCAGAGCACAGGTGGGAGAGCACTCGTGGCTCTCAGCAAAGTCCCAAGAAAAGTGAAAATCCGCCTGTTTTGAGGCAGAAAATATAAAATCCACATTTTTATTAGCGACCTATTTCTAGGTTTATTTGCCCSTTAAAGCTGCCGTTTTGGGGTCAAAGCAGCCACATCGGGGTCGGGCTCGTCTACATTCTGCCCTAATGAACAAAAAAATGCATTTTTTTTCTGGGCGAGCAGAAATAACTACGAATTTGCCCCAAACCCCTCCCTGGTGGTCTAGTGGTCAGGATCCGGCGCTTTCACCGCCGTGGCCCGGGTTCGATTCCCGGTCAGGGAACGCTTTTTTTCTTCCAAAAAAAAGCCATTCCCCCCCCCAATATAATAATATTTTCCCTTCTTTTAGTCTGGACAAGGGAAAGATCCAGCAGGAATTCCCTTCATGGAGATCTTGGCCMATCCTGGAATTTCAGGGGCTCGGGAGAGCTCTGCATCAATCCACCCCGCCAAAATCCCATTGCTCGCAACTGTATCCAGGTGGGATTTGGAATTTTAGCTGGATTTGCCGGGATTTTGCAGCCTTGAGACCTCCCATATGGGGTTTCTGTAGTGTAGTGGTTATCACGTTCGCCTAACACGCGAAAGGTCCCTGGTTCGAAACCAGCCAGAAACAACCCCTCAAATTCCTCTTTTTTTCCCCTTCCTTTCTTTTCATTCCCAGATTTTTTCCCTTTCGACTTCCTTCAGAAAACTTCATTCCAAAAGCAGGGCTGGTGGGATTAAAATCAAAGTAGAAGAGTCCCGGCTCCATTCCCTTCCTGCACGGGGAAATCTTCCCCTTTTGACGCTGTAATGATAAAGSAAAAAACTTAAATTTTCCATGGTGAGGATTGGGAAAAAATTCCMTGTTTCTGCCCGGTTTCGAACCGGGGACCTTTCGCGTGTGAGGCGAACGTGATAACCACTACACTACAGAAACCAGGTGCATGGAGCTTTCTGCACTGCTCTGCACGAGGATGGAACTGAATCCATGGAGACCTTGCAGCAAAACGCATGGAGATCTTGGAGCAAAAGCCCCATATATTTTGGAGCAAAAGACATGGAGATCCCTGAGCCAAATGCACGGAGATCTCAGAGCAAAATGCATGGAGATCTTGGAGCAAACATTCTGGAGACCTTGGAGTGAAATGCATGGAGAACTTGGAGGAAAATGCGTGGAGAACTTGGAGCAAAATGCATGGAGAACTTGGAGCAAACATTCTGGAGACCTTGGAGCAAAATGCATGGAGGTTTTGGAGTAAATTTCAGGGAGATCCTGGAGCAAACATCCTGGAGATCCTGGAATAAAGCCTTGGAGACTCTGCCCTTCAGTGGCTTCATGCAGAAGGAGGAATTCCATTCAGTTTCTGTAGTGTAGTGGTTATCACGTTCGCCTCACACGCGAAAGGTCCCCGGTTCGAAACCGGGCAGAAACAGTTGCATTGTTTTTCCACCTGGAGAAGATTTTTCCTTTCCATCCCAGTCTGAGGTTCCTTATTCCCACCAAACACRCCCCACAATGGGAATAGCAGCAGTTTCTGTAGTGTAGTGGTTATCACGTTCGCCTAACACGCGAAAGGTCCCCGGTTCGAAACCGGGCAGAAACAAGGGATTTTGGGGATTCCCCTCCAGCCTTTTCCCACCCGGAGAAGAAGATTTCTCCCTTCCGTTCCAGTCTGGGGTTCCTTATTCCCACCAAACACGCCCCACAATGAGAATAGCAGCAGTTTCTGTAGTGTAGTGGTTATCACGTTCGCCTCACACGCGAAAGGTCCCTGGTTCGAAACCAGGCAGGAACAAGGGATTTTTGGGATCCCCTCCAGACTTTTCCCACCTCTGTTGCAGGGACTTGACTGTCCCGTTAAGTTTCCCTCTGAGTTTCATCCCGTTGTTTCCTGCTCTGGTCCATCCCAGCTCCCATTCTGGATCCAGCCAGAGCAATGAGGGGTTGGATGGGAAAACAAGCTGCAAAATGTGACTTGGGTGGAGGGGGGACAGCTCTGTGGTCACGCATTGTGGCTCCTTCATGGATTTGTTTGTTTGMCGCCTGTGACCTGGAAAAGCAGCCAAAAATCCCTGGCTCTGTGTTCTATGAACTCCCTGGAGCGTGACATGGTGCTGGGAAAAACAACATCTCCCATTGGCGAGATCCCTGCACCGCYAAAAATTGCCCGTCTTCCAGCTATAAATTGGGAAAGAAGCCACAAAATTGGGCAATGACCTCCAATTCTTATGAGCTGGAGCTGAATGGGTCTCTTCGCAACACGGTCAGGACCGGGTGGAGCTTCTTTTTCTCTACGGCTGCTCCAAGAGGATTCCAAAGCATCGGAAAAGCCACCAAAATGTCCCAAAGCTGATGGTAGCAGCAGATGAACCCCAGGACAGTTTTAACGTGGCGGGGGGGGCGTCCTTTTTGCAGGGAAAAAAGGCCTTTGAACTAAATCCCTCTTTTTTTACACTCCCATCCCCATAAAAATAGAAGGGGGAGGGAAAAATCACGGAGATCTCTAAATTTGGGATTATATCCAGAAAAAAACACCTYCAGTGCTCCCTGGTGGTCTAGTGGTTAGGATTCGGCGCTCTCACCGCCGCGGCCCGGGTTCGATTCCCGGTCAGGGAAAAKTGCTTTTCCTTTAAAAAACTCACCCTTTTTATTGTTATTATTGCTATTTATTAATTATTGTTATTATTATTGTCGTTGTTATTGCCACGGCGTTCTCTCCCCGCGCAAACCAGGACATCGCGCCCCCAAAGCCCCCTCTTATTCCCCCAGGATTCAGCCTGCAGGTTTCCCCATAGACTGATACAGCGGAGCCCGGCTAGCTCAGTCGGTAGAGCATGAGACTCTTAATCTCAGGGTCGTGGGTTCGAGCCCCACGTTGGGCGATTCCTCTTTTCCTTCTTCCACCCGTATTTCTATTCGCGAGTTAAAAAAAACTGCAAAACGGGCTGAAAAACGGGACCATTCCCACTATGGCCAGTGCTTCAGCCCCAAACAAGGGGGTGTCTCCTGGCTCAAGCCTGGGCTTTGCATTATTTATTGGCCCCGACTTTGCATAATCATTTACTGCTTTTTTGCCCAGAAACAATAACTTTATTAATATATCTTTTTTCTGGCGTTTTTCCCTTCCTATCAAGCAAATCGGGAAGCTTCAAGAGCCTGGAAGGACCTGCTGAAATGATGGATGTCTCCGCGTCCCGCCAAGGCCRTCCGGCCTCGCTCCAGATGTTTGCCCAGGTGTGCAGGGAATTATTGTTCCAGCCAAACAATGTCCCGGGGCTCCCGAGGTCGTTCAGCCCCTCGGGCCCCACTGCAGAGCAGCTACAAAAGCGGCAGCACCTCCCAGCTGGACGGATGCTGCGGGTGCAGGTGGGAAGCAGAGCCTGGTAAGATCCCCCTTTCCGTATTYCTTGGAATTTTAGGGCTGGAAAGGCTTTTGTTTTTTACCTTCTTCCCTTTCCCCTATGTCGAGCATCTCCCRTCTGCTGCAGCGATTTGGGGGTTTGCACCATCCGAATGCAACCACGAGCATCAACTTCYGCTCATTTTTATATCTTATACTATTTATAGCTTATAATTATCTTATATTATGTAGATTTTAATATTAATTTAAAATATTAATAAGCATTATCCCAACCAATTGCTTTCAATGGCAGCCCGGCTAGCTCAGTCGGTAGAGCATGAGACTCTTAATCTCAGGGTCGTGGGTTCGAGCCCCACGTTGGGCGGGTTAGTTTTGCGCCCCCCCCCCACCCCCCCGCAGCCTCCAACATCACTCTCTGACCAAAGTTTCCACCCTCTGATAGGGAAAACTGCCGGCAGAGCGACTTTTCCAAGGCTTTCCAAGCCCCCCTGTGTTTTGGTGGGTGTGAGGAGTGGCTGAATCCCGGTTATTCCGTGGTTTTGTGTGTGCTGTGGGATTTTTGCCCGGCCTCCTCTCCCCCCATTCCCAGAACACGGATGCACCTTGTTATGAGGGTTAATGAAGCTCCCGAGCTGTTTCCRCCTGCAGGTTTGGCCGCTGCCGGGTGGTGGCTCCCGTCCCCCTTGGCCACCATGAAGGTCCTTTCCATGGTGGTGGCTGCCGCTCTGTGCGTCGGGGTTGGTAAGTGGAGGCTCGCGGGGGGCTCTGTGCGATGCGGTGGAGGACAAAACTCCTCAGAAATGGCAATTTGGGGCCATTTCTGCCCACTCTGGTTGCAGGGGAGGTAGCAAAGTTGATCTACCCTTCAGGTTGACCAACTCTTGAGCCGTAGGTTGCGGGATCCCGGGGTCAATCCATGYGGAGTTGCACCTGGGGCTGTTGGGAATGGGTCTTGATGCCCATAACGCAGTTTCAGCCACAGGATCCACTTCCCAGGGCCTCTTTCCGCTTATTCTCCATGCATTGGACCTTGGAGTCTCTCCACCTATGGCCACAGCTCCATTGGGAAGCTCCTCCAGGAGCTTGGGTCCATGGGTGTCATCCGATTTATCCCGTGGACCAGRGTGAAGGAAACGCTCCGGCCCTTCCCAGGAGGGCTCCGAGCCTTCCTGGAGCCTCCCCAAAGCGGTGGCAGGAGCCCAGGCCTCCCATGGCCTCCTCTSTGTGCTCCAGGTGAGGCCCTTCGCTGCAAGGTCTGCAAGTACAAACTGCCCTTGATCGGCTGCTTCCAGGGAGCCAACGAGACCAGCTGCGAGCCCAGGGAGAAGTGCGTGGTCATCAGGACCTCGCTGGGTACGTACGGCCCCGCGCCCCCATCGTGGAGGCCAAACTCATGGGCAAGGAGCGACGCCTCCCTCTGGAGACTCTTTAAGTTAAATGGGGTGTTTTCCCTCCCGGAGCGCTCTTTAACGCATGGATTAGCTCCTTGGGGGMCCTCAAATCCCATCGTTTTGCTCTTTCCGCCCACGGGGCGACGCGTCTCGGCACGCTCCTCCGGAGGCACCTCCGAGATGCCCCCCCATCTCCTCTACCGGGGCGTCCTCACCCGCTCCCCGTCCCTCGTCCCCATTGCAGGGAAGGTGCCGCTCTACTACCAACAGGGCTGCACGGCGGCCATGAACTGCGGGCGCCGGCGCGCCGCGGACGCCGAGTCCCGGCTCACCTCCCTCTACGCCTGCTGCGAGACCGACCTGTGCAACGAGGACTGGGAGCGGGGCCTGGACGACTAACGCGGCGGGCGCCGACCCGGGGGGCGTCCGGCACTTCCTGGGCTCTTCCGGAGGGAATTCGTTGGCAAAATGGGGATGGCTGCAGCTTCTCGGTCAATAAACCCGCAGAAATTGGGTGCCTCTTGGTGTGGGTCTTTGGGCACCTCTTAGTAGAGGTCTTTGGGGCCCCTTGTTGGCAAGTGGGGGGTCTTTGGGGCCCCTTGTTGGCACGTAGGGGTCTTTGGGGGCACCCTCTTGGTGCGTGGGGCTCTTTGGGGCACCCTTCTTGGTGTGGGAGGCTTTGGGGCCCCTTATTGGCACGTGGGGGTCTTTGGGGCACCCTTCTTGGCATGTGGCGGGTCTTTGGGGCCCCTGGTTGGCATGTGGGGTTCTTTGGGGCACCCTTCTTGGTGTGGGGGTCTTTGGGGTGCCCTTCTTGGCAAGAATGTTTTTTGAGGTGCTCTTCTTGGCATATGGGGGGTCTTTGGGGTGCCCTTGGTGTGGGAGTGTTTGGGACCCCTTGTTGGCCTGTGGAGGTCTTTGGGGTGGCCTTCTTGGCAAGGGCATTTTTTGGGGCACCCTTCTTAGCATGTGGGGSGGTCTTTGGGGCCCCTTGTTGGCATATGGGGTTCTTTGGGGCACCCTTCTTGGTGTGGGGGTCTTTGGGGCCCCTTATTGGCATGTGGGGGTCTTTGGGGCACCTTTCTTGGTAAGGGTGTTTTTTGGGTGCCCTCTTGGCATATGGGGGGTCTTTGGGGGTGCCCTCTTGGTGCGTGAGGGTCTTTGGGGTGCCCTTCTTGGTGAGGGTGTTTTTTGGGTGCCCTTGTTGACATGTTGAGGGTCTTTGGGGCCCCTTGTTGACATGTGGGGATCTTTGGGGCACCCTTCTTGGTGTGGGGTCTTTGGGGCCCCTTGTTGGCATGGGGGGGTTCTTTGGGGTGCCCTTCTTGATGAGGGTGGTTTTTGGGCGCCCTTCTTGACAGAGATCTTCGGGCCCACCCTTGTTGGCATGTGGGGGGTCTTTGGGAGCACCTTTGTTGGCATGTTGGGGGTCTTTGGGGCACCCTTCTTAGTGTGGGGTCTTTGGGCCCCTCTCGGTGCTTTTTTGGGACCCCTCTTGGCACCATTTTTGGGCCCTCTGGGCTGTTTTGGGCTCTCCAGGCTCGTGTATTAATAACTCGCCGCGTGCCCCGTTCCTTGGGCTGCTTCTCAACCCGATCCCGTGCTAAGCCCCCAAGGACAGACCAAGGTGGCTCATCCCTGCTTGTGTCCCCTGGGGTCTAGGAACATCTTGTGGTGCCACCCACCCCTGGGCAAAAGGGAATATTTGGGAAAAAGTAGGAGCCAGGAGGGATAATGGGCATTTTCCTGAGGGATTTGTCCCGTGTTATCTCCAATATACGATGCGGATCCCAGCAGGAATCAGGAGAAAATTTGATCGTTTCCCACCAGACAGAAGGATTCCTTATGGAAATCCTGTGGAAGTCTGGGATTGTCTTTAAATCGGTGCAAAAAAGCTCATTTTCAACCCTAAAACCCAAACTGGTCTCCAAACCAGCACCCTGCTTGCTCTAGGTGCAAACCCAGGCTCATCGGGGGCAGATTTCCCTAAATCCCTACGCCCGGATAGGGGATTTGCAGCCATGTGTGCCCCGCTCCTCCCACTGCTTTTTATGGCCCCGTCCAGCCCTTGGCATCCGGCCGGATCATCCGATCCCATGGTCACAATGCGGAGGCTCAAATGGGCCCTTAACGAGAGCTCGGATGTTCCCTGGATCGGGGCCTGGAGCAGCTGTCGACCGCAAGCCCAAGGGCTCAAATCTTGCAATTGGTGCCAGGACGTCCCAAAACAGCAACAGGTTCTGGCTCCAATGTTGGGATTGTATCCCGAGGGGCTCCCTGTCCCACAAACAGAGCGGAGAGCAGCTCCGGGCGCAGGATTCGCGGGAGAGGCAGAGGGCAGGGAGCTCTTCCTCGCCGTCCTCCTCGTCCTCCCCGTGTCCTCTATTTGCCAAAGGTCCGTGCTGGCACTTGGAAGAAACCGGACACCTCAGCTTGGAACGGGGACACGTCCCAGGGCCGGCGCCGCCTCCACGGAGCCGCGCGCTCCGCCCAGGAGCAATCCCAGCCCTTTCCCGCCGGAGAGCAGCCATGGCCACCGTCTTCCTGCCGGGCAACCTCCAGGACGAGGCCACTTGCTCCGTGTGCCTGGAGTTCTTCAAGGACCCCGTGTCCATCGAGTGCGGCCACAACTTCTGCCGCGCCTGCATCACCAAGAGCTGGAAGGACCTGGAGCTCGACTTCCCYTGCCCGCAGTGCCGGGAGGTTTTCCAGAGCCGGAGCTTCCGCCCCAACCGCCAGCTCGCCAACGTGGCCGAGATCGTGAGCCAATTCGCGCTGCGCGGGGCCCGGGGCGCCGCCGAGGACGGGCTCTGCGCCACGCACCGCGAGGCCCTCAAGCTCTACTGCAAGGACGACCGCARGGCCATCTGCGTCGTGTGCGACCGCTCGCGCCAGCACCGCCCGCACGCCGTGGTGCCCGTCGAGGAGGCCGACGAGGAGTACAAGGTACCTGGTGGAGGATGGATCCCCTTGGGGGTCCTGTAGACCTTGTGCTGTAGACACCTGGAGGATCCCCTTGGACATCTCATATACCTTGGGCTGTAGAAACCCAATGGATCTCCTTGGGGGTCTTGTAGACCATGGGCTGTAGACACCTGGTGGATCCCCTTGGACGTCCTGTATGCCTTGGGCTGTAGAAATCCAATGGATCCCCTTGGGTGTCCTGTAGACCTTGGGCTGTGGGTGCCTTGTGGATCCCCTTGGACATCTCGTACACCTTGGGCTGCAGAAAACCAATGGATCTCCTTGGGGGTCTTGTAGACCGTGGGCTGTAGATCATGGATGGATTCCCTTGGGCATCCTGTAGACCTTGGGCTATGGGTGCCTGATGGATCCCCTTGGACATCTCGTACACCTTGGGCTGTAGAAACCCAATGGATCTCCTTGGGGGTCTTGTGGACCTTGGGCTGTAGACACCCGATGGATCCCTTTGGGTGTCCTGTAGACCTTGGGCTGTAGAAATCCAATGAATCCCCTTGGGTGTCCTGTAGACCTTGGGCTATAGATGCCTGAAGGATCTCCTTGGGGGTCTGGTAGACTTTGGACTGTAGATCATGGATGGATTCCCTTGGGTGTCCTGTAGACCTTGGGCTCTATATCCCAGATGGTTCTCCTTGGGGGTCTCGTAGACCTTGAGCTGCAGACACCCAATGGTTCCCCTTGGGGGTCTTGTACACCTTGGGCTGTAGACACCCAACGGATTCCCATGGGCATCCTGTAGACCTTGGGGGACTTGTTGGGCTGTGGAAACCCACGTTCAGAGTGGCCATTGCAAGAGCATCCTTGGGCTTTCCTTGCTTGGGGAAGGAAACTGAGCATGGAATAATGCCACAAAAAGAGGGAAAAATAATACAACAATATGGTCATATTTTCCTACTTTGGTCCTAGGAGAAATTCCGGGCTCGCCTGGATTTCCTGAAGAAAGAGAGGCAAGATTTGTTGGAGTTCAAGGTGAATGATGACAGGAAGACACAGGAGCTGTTGGTGCGTGGCTGCAATCCAGGAGCCTTTTGGTCCTGCCAAGCCGTCCCCGTCCCTCTCTTGTCCCTCGAGCCGCTGTGCTCAGCATCACGTAAGAACAACCGGCTTCTCCTTGCTCCCTTTGCAGAAGAGCATCGAGACGGAGCGGCAGAGGCTGCTCGCCGAGTTCGAGGGGCTGCGGCAGTTCCTCCTCGACCAGGAGCATCTCCTGCTGGGCCAGCTGGAGAAGATGGAGAAGGGCATCGCCAAGAGGCAGAACGAGAACATCACGGACCTCTCCAAGGAGATCACGCTCCTCAATAAACTCATCGCGGAGCTGGAGGAGAAGATCCAGCAGCCCACGCTGGAGTTCCTCAAGGTGAGGTCTTGGGCCACRCCTAAGGCCTGGAGGTCCTCAGGACCTCTCCTTGCTCTGCTTAATAAAACACAGCAGCTATATGGCTCTCAGGAAGGTCCCGGGGTGTCTTTTAGGCTTGGATAGAGATAGATTTTTCTTCCACGGATTTTCCCAGGCCTTTCCAGCACCCAGGTTCCYGCCTTGAGGTGCCCCAAAGCTCCATGAGATGTTGCATGAGGAACCACCACAGCTCCATCCTTAATCCAAGAGACTCCTTTTGCAAATATGGACCTCGGGGGCCACGTACCAAGTTGTATCGCTTGAAAAGGAGCCTCTTTTCCTCCCAAAATAGGGGCTTGGGAGGGGCCGGCAGCGGAGTTGAGCGTAGAGCGTATGGAGTTGGACCCAACGGGACATAGATCATGGGCAATTTTCTCCTGGCTGTGAAAGGTTGTCCGGGGAGCTGAAAGCAGAGCTGGGCCTTGGAGTCCGAGTGAACTATTACCAAGCTGGAAAGTATGAGGGAGAGCAGATGGAGCCGGGTATGGATTGCAGGAGGAGGGGAGGACCTGGAGAGCATCCAGCCTCCCAGGCTCTGCGCGGGATGTGAAGGAACAACCCCAAAACCGGGCGATCTGACCCCCTTCTTGAGGCATAAACCCCCCAAAGACCCACGGATAATGAGTTAGCCCTTTTAATTGATCTTCCTGGGGACAAAATAACGGACCCAGGTCCACCTGGATCTACACGCTAAGGAAACGGTGCCGCTTTCCAGGTGGTTATTTTGGGAAGGAAAATGAGGTTTTCCAGGCTGTTGCCTTGAGCTCCGGGAGTCACTTCCAACACTAGGGATTGGGTCTGAAATGATTTTTTTTTCCCAAAAAAGCCACTTTTCCACAGCAGAATCCCCAAACCGGCCTCTTCCAACCAGACCCATTTTGGGATGAAATTCCCTCCAAGGGGTTAAATTCCCTCCCGGGCACCACAGGGCCCAGGCAGCCCTGAGAACAGAGTCAATATTTGCCAAGCTCGAGTGGCATAAAGGGTTTGGCCCTTGGCTCCACAGGGGACCACGTGGTCCCCTCTGCCCTGTGTCAATAAGGGACGTTTTTTCCAGCTGGAAACACACCCTGGAAATCCCTTCCCATTCCCTAGGAGATTATGGCCCTATTCAAATCCTTCCAAATCAACCAGAAAGGGCAAACAGTCACTCGGAGCGTTGGGGTGTTGCACGTGAACCACGTGGCAACTGGTTAAAAAAGGTGGTTTTTTAACCCGTAATTCRCCTCAGGGCATCGTTTGCACCATCCGGACGCCCGGATGGGATGGAATTTCACTCATTCTTCCTTTTTTTCCCCCTTTTCCAGGATGTCACAGCCACATTAAGCAGGTACGGCGCTCCGCTCGTCCCCTTCTCCCACGTTTTTCCCAAACCAGCCCCGCGCAAGGTCAGTTCTTGCACCTTGGCCCCCTGCAAATCCCGCTCCGCTTCCAACTTCTGGGAATTCTCCCCAATTATTTTGCATTCCGGCAAAGTCTCCCATTGGCTCCTGCTCCAGGGGCCACCGAGGCCATTGGGGACTCAGGGGCTGCAGCTTGGGCTGGAGACCGGGAAGTTTGGGGAGGGTTTGGGCCACCAAAGCGCCGCTTCTCGTGTGACTTTGGGCTTGTCCCCGTCGTAGGAGTGACCAAGTGAAGGGCCAGAAGCCCGTCCCGGTTTGCACGGACATGAAGACCCACGTGTGCAACTTTGCGCTCAAGACCGTCGTCCTCGAGAAGACCCTGAAGAAATTCAGAGGTGGCTGGAAAGGGCTTTGAAAGAAATGTTGGCCTTGAGCAAGCGGTGGGATGGGGTCCCTGGGGTATCCCCAGGCCCCGTAGTACCCGCCTGGGTACCAAAATAGCAAAAATCCCATTGGAAAAGACTAYGGAATAACAAGGGGATGAGAGATGCAACCTGAGCTGTGTTTTGGGCTGAAAACTGGAGCAAACCCGGCTTAAATTTGAKAAAATGTGCTTTTTTTTTTTCCACATCACGTATCAGATTTAAACCTCGATGCAAAATTTGGGTTTAAAACGCTGCGTTTGAGGCCTTGTAGCGGTGCAGAAAAGCCACGAGATGGTGCTAGGAGATCGGGAGAGCAAAAGCAGCAACCRGGAGATCTGCAGGGGCTCTGGTTGGGGCAAAGGGCTGAGCCGATAATTAACCTCAACACTAATTATATCGGGTGCAAAAATACCTGTAAACAAGAGGGTTTTGTTAATTTTTTCTTTTTTTTTTTTTGCTTTTTCTCCTCGGTTTTCTCATCTTGGCCACTTGCCACCCGCCTCCGGCTCCCAGAAAACCTGCGGGACGARCTGGGAAAAGGTGAAAAAGGTAAAAGGGAAACGTTGGAGGCCGGAGCAAAGACTTGAAATTGTGGTTGCAATTTGCAAAGTCCAAAGAAATGGGGARAAAAAGGGAGAAAAAAAGGGGGAAAAGTGCATATTTCTCTGCACGTTTATCTATTATTTTTTAATTTCTCCTTTCTCGGTGATTTCCAGATCCAGCCTGCTCCGTTCGGGAGCCAAAAGACGCTTTTTGTAGCTGACGCCGGGGACCCGACGGTTAAACCTGGTCCTTGCCGCTCGTTTGCGCTTAACGAGGCTCGGAGGGAGCGGAGTCCCGGATCGGGTCCCGCCGGACACACTCTTGGAATGCCCCGAGACCCACCTAAAATAGAGACTTTGCTAATGACAACCACAGTTTGAGGTCGCTCCGGAGCCCTTTCCATTGGGCCCGGCTTGGGAAGGGGGGAAAGGTGCTGGGATCCAACCCTGTCCGGGTGAACGCTCCTTTCGGACCATCCCGACGCTGCCGGGTGCATAAAGGTGCCCTTARGTCATGGATTTCCATGAGGATTTGTTGATAATGGGGGAAAAAAACACCCCAAAATCAATGATTGGACGTGGCTCATCCCATGTTGTGTGTTACAAGAGCCAGAAACAAGAAAAAAAGGAAAAAAATCCATTTCCTTGGGGAAAAACTAATATTCCAACCTAAGGTCCATGTTTCCTAACCATCCACGTGTGTCCTTTGCTGCTAATAGCCCAATGTGGTCGACATTCCGATTTCTAGCAGTGGTTCTGCCCTTTCTCTTTTCCCTATGGATCATAGGATCCGTAGGATCTTCGAACTATTATGGTTGGRAAAGCCCTTCAAGCCCCTCAAGTCCAACCATGAACCCATCCCTGCCATGTCTACCCAAGGGAAGGGCTCCGTTGGCGCAGGGCGCCCCTCCATGGCCTTAGCTGGAACCTTCCTCTTCCTCCCCAAGGTTGTCCTTAGCTGGAACCTTCCTCTTCCTCCCCAAGGTTGTCCCTCTTGTCCCTATGTGGGGATGGAGGGAGGTTTTAATGATGTGAAACAAGACCCCAAGACCCCAAGACTGTGGTAGGGTCAACGATGAGTGGAGGCATCTTCGGACCAAACCCTGAGGTCCAAGAGGAGCAAGAACTGTTTGGGTTGGGGACACGATTTGATTCGTTACTGCAGATAACCGGGTGTTGTTGTCATTGCTGCCCTCGACAGAGGAGCTGACCCTGGATCCCGACTCGGCCAACCACCTCCTCATCCTCTCCGCCGACCTCAAGAGCGTGCGGATGGGCTGCCGGAAGCAGGAGCTTCCCGACAACCCCAAGAGGTTCGACACCAACTCGCGGGTTTTGGCCACGCGGGGCTTCACGTCGGGGAGACACTACTGGGAAGTGGAGGTGGGCGCCGCGGACGGCTGGGCCTTCGGCGTGGCCAAGGAGTCCGTGCGGAGGAAGGGCTTGACCCAGTTCTCCCCCGAGGAAGGGATTTGGGCCGTGCAGCAGAACGGAGGGCGCTACTGGGCCGTCACGTCGCCCCAACGCACCCCGCTCTGCCCCGGCCAGAAGCTCAGCAAGGTGCGGGTCTACCTGGATTACGAAGGGGAAGAAGTGTCCTTCTACGACGCMGACACCATGCAGCACATCTTCACCTTCAACGTGCGCTTCCAGGAGCGGGTCTTCCCSCTTTTCTCCGTCTGCTCCACCGTCACGTACATCAAACTGTGCCCTTGAGATCTACCACAGCCTTCGTGGAGGCCCTTCCGCTGTGGTCTTCATGGAGACCTTTCACTGTGGTCTTCATGGAGGCYCTTCCGCCATGGTCTTCGTGGAGGTCCTTCCGCCATGATCTTCATGGAGACCTTTCACTGTGGTCTTCATGGAGGCCCTTCCGCCATGGTCTTCATGGAGGCCCTTCCACCATGGTCTTCATGGAGACCTTTCACTGCAGTCTTCATGGAGGCCCTTCTGCCATGGTCTTCATGGAGACCTTTCACTGCGGTCTTCATGGAGGCCCTTCTGCCATGGTCTTCGTGAAGGCCCTTCCACCATGGTCTTCATGAAGGCCCTTCCACCATGGTCTTCATGGAGACCTTTCACTGTGGTCTTCGTGAAGGCCCTTCCAACTTGCTCTTCATGGAGGTCCTTCTGCCATGGTCTTCACGGAGGCCCTTCCACCATGGTCTTCATGGAGACCTTTCACTGCGGTCTTCATGGAGGCCCTTCCTCCATGGTCTTCATGAAGGCCCTTCCTCCATGGTCTTCATGGAGACCTTTCACTGTGGTCTTCATGGAGGCCCTTCTGCCATGGTCTTCATGGAGGCCCTTCCACCATGGTCTTTGTGAAGGCCCTTCCGCCATGGTCTTCATGGGGACCTTTCACTGTGGTCTTCATGGAGGTCCTTCTGCCATGGTCTTCGTGAAGGCCCTTCCGCCATGGTCTTCATGGAAGCCCTTCTGCCTTGGTCTTCATGGAGGCCCTTCCACCACGGCCTTCATGCAGAACTTCATCTCCTGCCCACTACCGATGAGCTCAAGGGACTCTTGGTAGATGACCAGGTGGGAAGGGACGTAACGAGGACAAAAACACCCTTACGGGGCCTTCGTGTCATGACCAGCAGTCCCCACGTCAACCCTATCTCTGAACCAGTCGTGCTCTCCTCCGGCAAGACCTTCACTAGTGTTTGAGGGGAAAACGGCTGGAAATTTGTGTTTTCCGGTGTGGGATTCCTCCATCGTAAGGATGGAGGGATGCCCAGGGCAAGGGGGAGACACTCGGCTTTCCGTTGCTTTTTCCCATTCCCTTGGGTGCTCCGTCTCTCCGTAGCTGCTCCGGCAGAAGGGCCGTTGCTCCGGGAAAGGCCCAAAGGCCCTTTCCAAGCTCTGATCCTGCTCGGGGATGCTTTTCCCACTGGATATGGGCAAGAACTTCCCAAAATTGCCCCTCAAATAGGTCAAACATCAGCCGGAGACCCASGATTGCATCCAGGACCTGCAGGAATTCCACTCGCGTGCAACAACCGCCCCGTTTCCGGCAATGTCGGATACGGCACAAGCGGATCGGGAGCCTCCAAGGTTGTCACCCGGTCGCACCCGGGCAATAAAGTCTGCCGGTGCTGCCCGAGCTCCTCTTTTCTTCCTCTTCTTTGCTATTAATCCTGCCGAATTCCCAAGTTCCCATCCCTGGTCTCACTAAAGGGCCGTCCCCTTCCCTATCCCGAATAAGTGCCCGGATCAAGAGTGAAGATATAGGTAGAAGGCACCTATATATCCTACCCTATATATTGCCCTCTCTATATTGCTTTTTATATGTTGCTCTTTATATATGCCCCATATATGCTCTGTATTCCACCCCTCTCTGCTTATGCCAAGCAGGGATCCAATAGGGTCAATGTCCCTGCAT
>PTEX01000553.1:15692-32018 GCA_003342815.1 Eudromia elegans | reverse complement strand
TCTCGGCTGCTCCCGCTTGACTCCCAGCTGCTCCCGCCCGTGTCCCAGATCCTCCTGCTCYGCTCCCGRCTGCTCCCGCTCAGGTCCCAGATCCTCCCATCCATCTCCCGGCCGCTCCCGCGTGGATCCGCTCGCCTTGTGGATGCTGCGGGCCGCCCGCACGGCCGCCCGCACGGCCCCTTCGAGCCAGGCGTGGGGCTGCCCCACGTGCTCCCCGGCGAAGAGCACCCGGCCCGCGGGCTCCGCCAGCGCCCGCGAAAGCTCCGTGAACTGGWAGGGGGTGAGGGCGGCGAAGGCCCCCAGCGAGAGCCTCTCCTGCTGCCACTTCTGCACCACGTGCTGGTCACAGGTCGCCTGCAGATGCTCCTTGCTCGCCCCGTGCAGCAAGGACAGGTCCTCCAGGACCACGTCCAGGCACTCGGCCTCCGTGAGCGGCACGAAGAAGTCGGCGTCGTCGCTCCAGGTGTAGGAGGCCAGCAGGACCCCCAGGCCGCTGGAGAAGTTGTGGCTGGGGTAGTAGATGAACCTGGAAGGGCGGTCGGTGACGGAGCGGCCGCCCCGAATGCCGTCGCCTTCCCAGAAGCTCTCCTTGCAAGCCAGGAACACCTTGGTGGAGCCGGCGTAGTGCACGGAGCGGAGCGCCCGGCTCTTCCCGAGGGACAGCGGAGGCCAGAAGTGGATGAGCCTGGTGGCCTTGGCCGAGGCCGTGACCACCACGTAGTCGGCGGTGGCTACGCTCGGAGCGGGGGTGTCCGGAGCGCGGTAGGACACCCTGACTTGGTCGCCCTCGCTCACGATCTTCTCCACGGTGCGGTTGAAGCGCACGACGCCCGGCAGCGCCTTGAGGAAGGCCCTGGGCAGCAGGTCGAACCCTCCCGTGATTTCGTCAAAGCTGGAAGGAGGAAAGAGAAGGTTTCGAGCGAAAATCCTCAGATTTTAGGACCTGCCAAACTCGAGTTCCTCTGGAGAACCCTACAATGTCTCTGTAGGTCAACGTAGAGCTACCAACCCCCTTGGGATGTTGCYGCAGCTCCAAGACCAAGGGCCTTCTCTATCCCTTTGGAATTCCCCCTTTCCAATGGGTTTCCATGGACAGGCACAAAATTGGAGGCCTTGGTCCTACCTGTCGTCCCCGGAGAAGATGCTGAAATCCCACAGCGAGGTGAGAAAAGAGAGATAAAACCCGGAATCCTCGTTCATCAAGTCGCCGATCATCTGGATGGCTCCTGTGCTCAGGTTTCCCACCTTGACCAAATACTCCTAGGGGAAGAGCAAGGGAAGAAGAAACGTTTCGGGTGTTGGGTTGGGAACCCAAAGTTGGGTTCCTGCTCCCGCTCCACTGAGCAGCTCAACCCAAAGCATCTCCTTCCTTGACCCATCTTTTTCTTGATGCATCTCGGGAGCTTCTTGCCTTGAATTCTTGCTTGAACGTTCTGATTTTCTCCAGAACAGACTGTCCAGCCCATCACAAAAGGCAGCCCTGGCTACGACCGACCTCCRTTGACTGGTCCCTTCCATCACCTCCCTATGCCAGTCTGGGGCAGATCAATATATGGGGCAGAAACCACCCCGTTCTAGAGGCTGAAACCCTCTTGATACTTCACCAGGTTGGGTGAGGAGACCCATAACGGTGTAAAMCAGCTCATACCCCTCAAGAACATTCCCAGCCAACCTCACCCCACTTATTACTTCCATCATGGTTGGGAAAGACCTTCAAGATCATCAAGTCCAACCACAAATCCATAAACTTCAACCACATGAGATGTGTCCACCACCTCCATTGGCCTCACGCTGGTTTTTTTCCTCCTTTCTTGACATTTTAAGTAGAAGGAAGATAAGGAAGAGGCACCAGGAAATGGTGACCGAGGGAAGCAGGGTCATGCGGATTCTTTCTTCAAACAAGTGAATTGATGGAATTAAAGGTAATTAAAGCCAAGCTCTTTACCTTGGTGGAGAAGGAGTCGCATTTAGCCAGATACTCCTTGCAGTCGGTAGACTGGAAGCTCTTGAGGGCCTGCAAAGGAAACACGGATATAGTTAAAACGCCCCMAAAACAGCCCCAAAGAACACAATATTTGAAATAATTGAAATTGCGTTTGGAAAAATCATCCCTCTCCATCTCTTGAACATGGGGATGGAAGTGRCATCTTCTCCCCTACCTCGGAGGGACACGGTGTGACACAAATGAGCCCTGTGGCYGCCAGCTTTCCCATCCCCATAGCCACACACCTCTGTTAGGGCTTCCCTATAGAGCTGTTCGGCACTTTTCCCTCTTTCCGACGCCTTCACCGGGTATTTGAGGATGTCGGGATTCCTGGAGACCTCCTCGGCTCTGGCTTTGACGCCGTTCACCAGGTACCAGGTGTTTTTGTCCGTGTGGATGAAGGGGTTGAGCTTCAGCTGGAACTGCCTGATAAACTCACGGACGAGCCTGGAGGAGGAAGGAGGGTGGGAAGGSGTGAGGACACCGGAAAACCACTCCAAAAGGGTCGCCCCGTCACAGCGGGAATGCCGCTATCCTGCCCAATTCCTTGGCCATTGAAGGGAAAAAGAAGGAAAGAAGACATGGAATTTAATGGAAACCAGCATTCAACCCAACCTGTCCATGGATGCTTTCCATGGAATCATTAGGGTTGGAAAAGACCTTCAAGAGCACCAAGTCCAACCATAAGTTGTCCCACTAGCTCCCAATTCTGCCCYTTGAAGCGTCACCAGAGCCTTTGGCCTCCTTGGCTTCATCCCTCAAGGGCTGATTCCTGCACCGATCCCGGTTGGGAAGCGGGATACCCCCTCACCTGTGCTTGCTCGGCAGCCGCATGGGTCCCAGCTCCGCGTACCAGCCCGATGTGTCATTCCGATGTGTCCAGATCCGCCCGCCCACCCTATTGCTGCTCTCCAGGACGGTCACCTGGAAGCAGGGATGGGATGAAGGAAGTTCCCTCGGGAAATATTTCAGCAAAAACTCACCCAAAACACGTGTGTCCGCCCACGGAGCAAGAAATATTCCCGCTCTATGGCCAACACACCATGGGTRCATCCCAAACTCTATGCGTTGCTCAAGATCCCCCCATCTACAGAGCCAAGACACCAATCAGGAATGGGAAAAGTGGGATCACCCGCCATTCCTGCCCTTCTCTGTTGACTCCTTACCGTGTGCCCGGCATCCCGGAGCAGCTTTGCTGCCGTAAGGCCGCTTATTCCCGCTCCAACGACGACCACTTGCACCGGATTTGTTGCCTTTCCCAGCCCTTCCCGCGCGATCTCCAGCAGCTCCTCATAGTCTTGGTCAACAAGGCAATCTTCCGGGAAGCTGGAAAAGCTCTTGGTGCTCAGGAGCCCCACCATGAGAAACACTTGGAAAAGAACTGGGAAGAGAAGGAAAGAGGGGGATATTATGATCCCGAAGGCACCTTGTAGTCCTCGTGCTTGGGATTTGACAGYACAAATTTGCTCCAAGGAAACCCCAACGAGCAGCAAATCCGCACTGGGACCGGCTGGAGCAGCTACAAAATGGGGGATAGTCCCAGGAACAGCAAAGTTTTGCCCCAAATCCAGCGGGATTTGGTCAAGACCTTCAACCTAAGGATTCCCCCTATGGATGCGTCAATGTTTTGCAAGTATTTGCATGGAGATGGGAAGTCCGAGCAGAAACTGGCTCGGGAAGTTTCTGTTTTCCAGCTTCGTTTTCCCTCCTCCGAAGCGGCTACGGGATAAAAGTCATCTCCTTTTCCTTCTCCTTGCTGGTGCTGGCTTCCTTCCAGGAAGATTTTTTTTAAAAAAGTAGTGATTTAAACCCATGAGGAAGTCCGTACTCCTGGGAATTCCCCGAGGAATTCCCGCTTTCCCTGATTTGCCKGCAGTCGGGCTTGAAATGCACCAAACTGCTGCCGAGAAGCCTTGGAGCTGTCACCCTCCCTGGTTTTCCAAGTGCACGAGATCCCTGAAAACATTCCCGGGCTTGGTGGCTCCTTTCCCATCCCAGGCCTCAACCCCAGGGAAGACGGAGGGATTTTTCATGGGAGAGACGGATGCGTTGAGACCCACGGAGGCTTTCAGGAGCATCCTGTGATCTCCAGGAGACGGTCAGGATGGACCCAATTCGAGAAGGTTTCTTGGTTGGGATGGAGAAACCTGATTCCACATTCCCTGGTTGGGATGAGAAGACCCAATCCAAGCAGCTTCCCTACAGGAACATCCCCAAGGAACCCAGCTTTTCCCTGCATTTCCTACCCTCCCTACTCATCTAACCACATCCCTCATCCGTCCAACGGGACCTCAGGCTGCCGAAGACACGAAGGCGCCGCCAACCAACCCAACGCGATGCCGGAGATGCCACCAGAGGAGGAACCCAAGCCAAGCAACCCAAGACCTCGAGCCAAGAGCCACTCACCGCCACCGGCCATGATCCCGGCAGGATGACCATCACCCTCTGGATTGGCTTTCATTTTATAGCCCGGCTTTGGCAAAGAAACCACCACCCAACCGTGGCCGCTCGGTTGACGTCCTGTCAACCAACGCAACCGGCGCGTGACTCGCCGGGGACAAGGGGGAGCAGTTGCCTGCAGGAATTACACAAATCCCTCCGTGTCCTTCGGCTTCCGGGTGGCATTAACAGCTTTGCTCGTCACCCATCAGGTCATGGGACACCCAACAAAGCGCTGGGATCATCAGGTCCCCATGAGGGCGGCCGCACCCCGATCTGGGACATCCTGAAAGCTGCCGCTGGGGAAACACTTGGCTCTGTCTCCCCATCTCRGCTACTGCAGGTTTCATCACTCGAGACGTGACCCCAAACCAGCCTTTCCGAGCGGGAAGACGTGTCCATGTGTCCCGGGYTTCCAAGCCAACCCGTGGCCTCCAGTCACGTGGAGCCTCCGGCCAATAGCAGCCAGATGCCCTCACATAAATGTTGAAAATTGGGGGAGTTTTCAACCTTTTTTTTTCCCAGAATATGCAACTTTCTGGGCTTGAGGGACCTACCAGACACCCTCAGGTCGCCTCAGAGAAGGTCCCCGATCATCTTCCCAAAATCTCAATTTTGCTGCTGCCTCTTTGCTCGTCGGTGCGTCGAGGTTGGGAAAACGGTTGGATTTGCGCCCAATTCAGCCGCTTTCAGGACACCAGTTCCCCTCTGTCCTCATTCACATCATGTCCCTCAATGTCCCCAAGCTTTTCCTGATGGAAAAACGGGAACAAAAGCGTCTCGTTATCCATTTTTCCCTCCACCTCTGATTTTTTTTTTTCCGACTTTGAGGTTTTATCCTCAAAATCACCTGCGCATTCCTTGGAAAAACTAAAGAAACCCAAACGGAAGGATTCTTTTTTCCTCTTTCCTTTTTTCTTTCGGAGTTCCTGATACCTGGAGATTTCCACACGAACATCCCGAGGGGGTTTCACCCGTGCCTATGAACAATGACTTTGGATAGACCCGGAATTATGTGATGAAATCAGGACTTAAGGGTGTCACKCTGGGACACCCTGAGCTCTCGGCGGGTGGATCCTTTGATTTTTTTTATCCCGCTTTTTTTTTTTTGGCTTTTGGGATCACCGGGATCAACGCGTCCGGATGAGCCACCTCCAAAACGACCTCAAATAACAGGGTTTATTAACCGGGATGCATCCCGCTCCTTGCAAAACGCGCCTGGCCCTCGTTCCTGACCGGCATTCCTAGCAAGGTTCCTGGAAAGGGAGCTGCCAATTGCAACAACCGGCACGGAAAAGGGACAAGAAAAACACCGATTTGGCAAAAATCCCACCCGGCAGGACGCGGCAAGGGGGTTATTCCCATCCCTCATTGCTCCTGGTTGCATCCGGGAGCCGCTTCCAAGTTGGAGCCTCCCTGCGATGACGCAAGCGGGAATGGGAGGAGGCAACGAGTTGGACATAGAGAGACTAATGAGTTGCAATGATAACTAAAGGAGTTGTCAAAATGCATTTTTATGCCCCAAAAAAAGCCATTTAGGGCTCGTCCAGCACTGGGTGCGGACAGGCAGGTGACGGTAGGGACTGTGTCCCTCTTTGGATGCTGYTATCCAACCTCATCCTGACTCCTGTGGGAATATCCGCTTATCCCGGGGCTTTTCCTCTTTAAAAAAAAAATCAATCAAAGAAACAAAATCTCCCCCAAAACCAGCTCTTTTTGCTTCTTTTTTTCCCCCAAATCCTCCAGCTGTTGGGCAGGGAAAAGGATGTGTCAGAAGTGGGATTTGAACCCACGCCTCCATACGGAGACCAGAAATCCCGGGATAGAGAAGGACAAATCCTTGAGTCTGGCGCCTTAGACCACTCGGCCATCCTGACACTGCTGRGGGAGGGATTTGGGGGCATTTTTTTGCACAATTTTRGACATTTTTGCACATTTTTTCCTTTTTTGGGGCACAATTTTTGCTTTTTTTCTTGCACAGACAGGYACTTTCCTTTGCAATTCTTTGCACATTTTATGCTCTTTTTGGCACTTTTTCTTTTTTTCTTTTTTTTGCACAATCATTGATTCTTTTTCCAAGATTCAAACTCAGTGTATTTTCTGGACCTCTTTGCCTTTTTTTTTCAATTCTTTGCACGTTTTTGCACAGTTTTGGTACATTTTTACCTTTTTTTCTGCACCTCTGCCCATTTTCTCATACCCTTCTGCCCTTTTTGCATTTTTTTCTGCATTTTAACACTTTTTTGGTAGACTTTGGCGTATTTTTTTGCACGTATTAATAATTAACATGTGGGATGCAGCTGGATTTGCATGAGAATGGGAAGAACAAGCTCCATGGATGTAAAACAGCTGGAGGGGAAAATCCTGGGCGTGGTGAGGATTGATGCCTTTTCTTTTGGCCTAATTAGCACTAATTTGGCCCGGAGCGAATGAGCTGTGGCAATGAAGGCGGATTCCAGGTCCCGAGGCAGATCTCGATGTCGGAAGAGGTTTTTCCAAAGAATTTCTCCACCTTTGCTTCCGGAAGCCGCCCTGGTGCGTGCAGCACGTACGACCGCGAGCGGGAATTTGGGCTGGAATTTCCTGCTAGAAATAAAGGGATAAGGAGGAGAAATCCAACTCTTCACAGCCAATAACGCCGGGATCCACAGCGGGATGTGACGGATCTTTGGGATCTGCATGGGTCAGGCCGGGAGAGACTTTCCTCTCGTGCCTATGGATGAAAAGGGAACAAATTCCCACGGGAATGAGGGGCTGCTGGAGGGATCCTCGTCCRCCTTGAGCCGCTCGGAAGCGTTTGTCGAAATTCGCGCTTTTTGGGGCTCCCATTTTCCTCCGATCCGCCCCATTTTCCCTAGCTGGACGTGCTGGGGGGGGGGGCAGCCGCGATGACGTGAGGGGGCGTGGCTTTGACACGGCCGCAGGGGCGTGGCCACGCGAGGAGCCGCGGCGGGGCGGAGCCGCGATGACGTGGGGGCGGTGCCACTGTGACGCGCGGCCGGGGGGCATTGTGCCGCTCGGCCAATCGCGACGCGGCGCTGCGCGCCCTCATTTGCATGAGGCTGCGTATAAAAGGGGCGGCGCCGCGGGTGCCGCGGCACAACCATGAGGGCGGCGCGGGGACAGCGACGCTGCCGGCGGCGCCGGCGCCACCACCACCAGCAGCGGCCGCGCCGGGGCTCGCCGGGCAAGAAGCAGCCGCGGGGCCGCCGGGGCCGCTGCTCGTCTCAGCCCATGGACTCGCAGACGCTGCGGCAGATCCGCCGGGACGGCCGCTTGCTGTCGAGCAAGGCCAAGGGGCTCATGATCCACTTCGTGGACGACCTGTCGAAGCGGGTGTCGCGCGAGGCCGAGCGGCTGCGGCGCGAGAGCCGCCGGCCCACCATCAGCCCCGAGCACATGCAGGCCGCGCTGCGGCACGTCATGCCCAAGGCGCGCCGCGGGCAGCTGCCCGGCGTGGGCTCCCGCAGCCCGCACTGAAAAAACACGGAAAACCCCGCAAAAAAAAMCMAAAAAAAAAACCCCAATCTCAACCCCTTTCCTTCCCCTCGAGTCCTTCCTAGAGCTGCAACGCGACGAAAAGGTGCCAAAATGGAGCAATAACCCCCCTAAAAACGCTAAAAAGCTGCTGCGAAAGCCCTGCGCGACTCACCGGTTTGCAGAACGGGGGAAAAAAAAGAGGCAATTTGGCCGCAAGGGGAGAAATTGYAACGTCGGGAAGACGCCGGTGCTTTTGGAGAAGGAAAATCCGGCCGGGATCAAGCCTTGGGATGAGAAACCAGCCTGAGGATGGGAGAGATCACAGCAATTTCTGCCGTTGGAAGAGCAAAACTGCAGAGATTGCCTGCAAATAGGAGRGAAAAAAAAATAGAATATATTTTAAAAAACTCCCCAAATGGCCCCAGAACGGCTCACAATCGGYGCAGGAGACAGCGGAAACACAACGGTCGTGATGGGCATCGCAATAAAGTGGAATTTAGCAGCGCTCAGTGGTGTCGTGGGTTTCTTTGCACTAAAAACCACCAAATTGGGGTGTTTTTCTCTCAAGGACTTGCAGCCCTTTCTGCTTATTTATATATTTGTATTTCTATATATTTAACTATCCCACAGACCAAGGCACTTGGGCAGGGCTAAGTGTCTCCCGCCTCAGTTATCCCCGGATTGGTGATGCCTGCTCGTTAAATTCAGCCATTAACGACGTCAAGGGTAATTAAAGAGGAAAATAAGCCAGATCAGCCCCCAAAGTGCGGAGGGATAGGGAGAAAAATGGGGAGATTTGCAAGGTTTCCCCTAACCCAATTCCATGCTCTTTCACAGCTGGATGTGCCCCAGAATTTGTTAATTAATTAACGAAATTCCCTCTTATTCGAGGGAAAGAAAACAGCTGGAAAAATTGGCATTTTTTGGAAGAAAAGAAGCATTCCCTGACCGGGAATCGAACCCGGGCCGCGGCGGTGAGAGCGCCGAATCCTAACCACTAGACCACCAGGGAAGGACAATACAAAATTTTCCCAAATCCCTCATTTTCCCTTTATTTTTAATTTCAATTTATTTCTATTTTTTCTCTTTTTTAAAAATTTTTTTCCTCTTTATTTTTCCCCTTTTTGCCCTCTCCTGCATTTTTTTGGACTACAGCACTTCCCAAGCCCTCCCTTTTCATCCAAAAAGTGGAATAAACCCCCAAAAAAGGGAAAAACGCTGTTTGTTTGTTCTTCTTTCCAGGTGCAGCCCTGCGGGATCGGATGAATTATTTAATTAAAAGGGAAAAAAATGTACGGAAAAAAAAATGTGTCAGAAGTGGGATTTGAACCCACGCCTCCATATGGAGACCAGAAATCCCAGGATAGAGAAGGGCAAATCCTTGAGTCTGGCGCCTTAGACCACTCGGCCATCCTGACACTGCTGAGGGAGGGATTTGGGGGCATTTTTTTGCACAATTTTGGACATTTTTGCACAATTTTTGCACTTTTTCCATCTTTTTTTGGGGCACAAGTTTTGCTTTTACTTTCTGCATATACCTTTTTTTTTTCCCCATCCTGACACTGCAAAAAAAAAAAAAAAAAAGAAAAAAAAAATCCCACTTTTCACCCATTTTCCCCAAGTCTCATTTCTRGCTCACAGAAACCTCCCTCTGTGGGCGCCAATTAACAGTTTGCTAATTAACGGTCCCAATGGGGCTGTGTCTGCAGGGGGGAAGGGCGGGAATTTGGCAGCTCGTTTGGGTTTCAGTTGGGTCAAGCCAATAAAAACAGTCCCGAGAAAGGGTCTTTTGGCCCCATTCTGCCCTTTGCGCCCTGTGCCCTTTATGCAAATGCAGCCCTGACCTCACAAGGGGCACCGGCACCGCCGGCCAATCCCTGCGCACGCTTTGGAGCCCTCATTTGAATASAACCCTCTATATAAGAGCCCTGGGGGCGCGTGCTGGGGAGGAGACCCCAGAGCAGGACACACACCCACCCACCCCCCAAATGGCCGCGGGTGGAAAAAAGCCGGAAAAATCCCCACGGAAGAAGAAGGCGGCGAAGCCGAAGGGCTGGAAGGCGCCGCCGGGACGATGCGGAGCCACCCTCAAGAGCTTGCGGTGCGAGGTGAAGAGGAGCCCGTGCGGCCGCTCCATCTCGGAGCTCGTGTCCCGCCTGAGCCCGGGCCACATGTCGGCCAAGGCCAAGAGGTTGATGGATTCGTCCATGTGCATCCTCTGCAAGGGGGTGGTCACGGAAGCGGATCGGCRCCGGCGCCGCCGCCGCGGCTCCTTCATCGGCACCTCGGAGGTGCAGGCGGCTCTGGAGAAGGTCATGAAGGGCAAAGGCAGCGTCTACGTGGCCTCGGCCGTGCGCGGCCGGTCGTCGTAGGGCCCGGAGCGAGCGCCTCCGTCCCCCGCGCCGCCCTTGGGATGGGGAACACGGGAGGAAAAGGGAAATTAGGATCAAATCTAGGCTTGAAAGACCCTACGTGGCCTCCACCATCTGCAGCCGGTCATCGGCGGCCCAAGAACGACTGCGTTTGCGGCTCGCCCAGCCCTTGGGATGAAATAAATGGAAGAAAGAAGAGAAATAGAGTCGAATCTAGTCTTGAAAGACCCTACGTGGCCTTGGCCAACTGCAGCCGGTCGTCGTAGACCCAAGAACGACCGCGTTGAATCTCCTAGACCAAAAACGATGACGTTGAATCTCCTAGACCAAAAACGATGGCGTTTGTCCCTCCTTGGGATGAGAAAGATCTAAAAAAAAAAAGGAAAAATGCAGAAGGAAATTAGCACTGAAAGACCCTGTCTCCTGCCTGGTACCGTTTCCAACTAGATGTGCCCCCAAAATGATRTCCTATCAACACCTCCCTCTTCCAAGCATCCTGGAAGTGCTTCGGAAGGTCGATCTTGGAGGGAGCRTCAACACGAAAGGAGGGGAAATGACCCCAAAACGAAGACCGTCAATGGTGAAGGATGCCACCAAATGCCACCCTTGGTGCTGCTGGTGCCTCCATGTCACCAGGAGGTGACATCTTGGCACCCCTGGGAAGGGATTTGTCCCATTTGGGAGCAAAATGTCCATGTCTGCAGCTGCAATGGATATTTGGGAAGATCGGACATGCTCCAGAGGGATATTTGACGCTGGTGGGACGAGGGCGGCTGCATCCGAGACGTCCTCAATGTCACCGGGGCCGTGGTGCGGTACCGAGCAGGACGGATAAAACACATTTCCTGCCACCAAAGTGGTCTTTTTAATCATTATTTATTTTTAGGGACGCAGAAATCTGTGTTTTGGGGGGATTTGAGGTGTGGGGCAGGGTAGGGAGGTGGGTACCCTACCAAAAAATGTATTTTCTGGCCCCAAAACCCCCAAGAACCTGGACAGCTCAGAGCTCAAATAAGCGGCCGTGTCTCCTGGGTGACAAATAGGTGATTTTTGGTCCTCATTTCGCCAATTTGGGGATTCCTCACCCCAAAACTGGAGGTTCTCTGTGCCCACCTTGATCCACCCCCACCCTTGGAGCTGCTTCATTCCATGTTTTCACACATTCCCATGGGGATTTCCTGCCCAAAAACATGGGAAAAAACTCGACGCCGACCCATTTTTCCCTCCCCAAAAAGAGGCCCCAACAACACGTTGCAGCTACGTTCAGGTTTTATTGCACCGCCGAGAAGATCTAGATCCTTTATCTTATTTTTTCTTTTGTTTTAAAGTTCTTTAATCCCATTTATTCCATCATTTGCGTCCTTTTTGCTGCCGTGGAAACGTTCCGGATGTCCCAGTTGGAAACCGAGCTGCAGGGGGGGTTGTTTTGGGGCCAGTCCCATTGGAGCGGGGTTTTTTGGGGGTTTTTTTTGGCTGTTTTTCCACCTCCTCTCCCGGCCCAGGAGCTCCGGGATGGAGCCGGGATGGCGGAGGGAGGACCCCCCTCATGGCGCCGCCTCGGGGATGGGGGCGGGCGGCTCGGGCAGGGCGGCCCGCGAGGGCTTCGGGGTGGCCTTGGGGGCCGCGGGCCGGCGCTGCCGCCTCGCTTCGGCCGACACCTGCTTGTAGACGTCGTTCATGAAGCTCGCCATGAGGGCCCGGCTGGACAGGCCCCGCTTGCCCGCCGGCGCGCCCTTGGCCCTGCGCGCCGCGGGGGGACCCTTCCGCCCGGCGATCCTCACCACCCGCCTGGGCTTTCGTGCTCCTTGGTGCTTCCTCTGCTTGGCCGCGCGCGGCGTTTTCCACCTCCGCGGAGACGCGGCTTTGCTCCCTTTTTCAGCCGCCGCCGCCATCGCTCTTCTCCCACCTCTGCGCCCTGGTGACTGAGGCGGCCCCGGCCCCGCCTCGCCTTTTACACCCTGCGGCATGCAAATGAGCTGCTCAGAGCCCTCCCATTGGCCGAGGGGAGCCACGCCCCCCCCCTTACGTCACAGTGCTGCGGTCGCTCGCTCCTGACAGGGTCGGCCATGTTGTGGCCTAGCGTAAACGGGGCCGTATCCCATCAAAACACCCTTGGGTCGCTTCGTCTTGCCTCAAAAGGTTCAAAAATTACTTTTTTTTTAAAAAAAAAACCCTTTTTTTTCCCTTTTTAAAATGATCTAGAGCCGATATCACCTCTATGGATGCACCCAATGGGTGGTGCTGCCCCCCCCGGGCTCATCCCACGCGCAGCGATTCCCGTAGCGGATGATTTAGGAACTTCTTTTATTTTATTAGCATCGATAATAGGCTAATATCTCACCCGAGTGGAATATGGGAGTATGAAAGCATCAAAATGATGGATCCCACTCGGATCCCGGGATATGGATCCGCTTCCCATGGGCCAGAAGCGGAGGAGCTGCCTTGGCTGCTTGCTCCAAAATGTAGGTAGGAATTAGATGGGATTTGGGACATATTTCCGAGCTTTTGGGGCTCTTCCCAACCCAAATTAAGGGAATTTCCTGCAGGGATGCACATGGGCATGGGGGATATTTTCCCCCCATTCCGTCCCACAGGGCAGGACACTTGCTGAACAAAAGTGGGAATTGTCCCTCAGGAAAGAGGCCATTTCCTTAAATATAATATAATATTTTTTTATATTTTAAAATATAATATATATTTCTGCCCTCAGGATGCATCTCCCATCTCTCACCGCCCACTATTGCTGTGGCTGAGGTCGCTGCCGCCATTTTGGAAGCGGGCAGCGTCGCCATTTTGGAAGGGCGCAGAGGGCGGCCATTTTGGAAAAGGGCGCCGGCCGCCATTTTGGAAGCGGACGCTTCCCTTCTGAGGCGCTCCGCGCCCCTTACGACCCCCTATGAGCAGTTTTTCACCCCAAATTCGGCCCCAAAATGTTTTTTTTTTTAAATTTGTGTTCTATTTCTTTGGGTTTTTTTTTTCATTCCCTCATTTCAGGCCAGGCCGCTCAAGCCACCCCAGGAAACCCAGCAACAACCGAAGCAAAGAAACTTCCCTTTACGCTCACATGTGCCCCAAAATGCTTTTTATGTGAGGAAAAAAAAGACAAAAATCCMMAAAAAAAGGCACCTCTGACCTCGGTTGCAGGTGTTGTTATTTTACAATATTTAATGCTCTGTGTTGGAAAAGCAGCYGCCGGTTGAGTGGGCAAAGGGCGGCTCTTCACCCATAAACCCCCAAACCGGCTAACTTTGAGACCAAAAGGGGCATTTTGAGGCTAGGCGAGGAGATGAAGCAATTTAAAAAAAAGAAAAATAAAATAAAAAGTTGTGGCAAAAACAGGGAATCTTCCCCCATGCAGACCCAGATTTCCTTCCCTCTCCAACACCTTAAAGAARAGATGGGCCCTGGTGTCCCCCCCACCCTCAACACACTAAATAGGGACCCAATTATCTGGTACCAAGACTTCTCCCCCCTCCCCCCAGGAAATGGGCCCAGGCGTCCGAGCATCCCCCGCTCCCCCCTCCCATCTGCCTCCCTCCCGCGCGCATGCGCGCTTCTCCCCCGCCCACCCGCGCAGGCGCTCTGAGCCTCCCCCGCCCCCTGCGCCGCCGCACGGCGCATGCGCCCTTCCGGCCCCCCCCACCAGCATCCCGCCCTTGTGAGGAGAGACGCGAGCGACATCGGCTGCGACGGTGACGCTGCCGCCATGGAGGCCCCGCCGGCCCCTCCGCCGGTGCCTGGCAGCGCRGCGCGGAGCCTGCAGGACGAGCTGACGTGCCCCGTGTGCCTCGAGTACTTCACGGACCCSGTGCTGGTGGCCGAGTGCGGCCACAACTTCTGCCGCGCCTGCGTCACGCAGTGCTGGGAGGACTCGGCGCGCCGCCTCTGCTGCCCGCAGTGCCGCGAGCCGGTGCCGCAGCGGCTCTTCCGCCCCAACCGCTCGCTCGGCAACATCGTGCACATCGTGCGGCAGCTCGGGCTGCCGCCGGGTCTCTCCGAGCCGCCGCCGGGGCCGCCCGCGCCGCCGGCCGCTGTCGCGGCCGGGGGAGGCGGAGCGGGCGCCGGGCCGCCGCGCTGTCCCCGCCACGGGGAGCCGCTGCGGCTCTACTGCGTGCAGGACCGGCGCGCCGTGTGCGTCGTGTGCCACCTATCCCGTGAGCACCGCGCGCACACGGTGCTGCCCGCCGAGGAGGCCGCGCACACCGCCGAGGTGAGCGGGGTGCCTTTGGGGACCYCGGGGGGCCTCCTCTGTGGAGCTTTTAGGGACCCCTGGGGGGACCGAGGACCATCGGAATCCCTTTAGGGACCTGCTGTGACGGGTTGGGGTGCCCTTCTGTGTGCCTTTTGGGGACCCTGCCACCCCCTTGTCCCGAGTGGCCTTTAGGGGCTTTCTTCCAGGGGATTGGGGAGACCCTCTGAGGAGCTTTGGGGGACCCATATGTGGCTTGAGGGACCCCCTGGGGGAGTGGCACCCCCCCACACACTTGGCCTTTGGGGATCCCCCTCAGGGTGGCTTTGGGGACACTCCCCCTGGTGGCTTTRTTATTAGGAAAATTTTGGGGGCTTCATATTTCTTGGCCCCTTCTGGAGCTCTGCGCTCCAACTTAGGTTAACAGCGGCTGCAAAAAGAAGTTCTGACAAAATTTGGGTACTTGAATCTCTCTCAGCGCATTTTCTGTGCACTTCCAAATAGGAAAGATCCCTAATATCCTACTTTATTTTCTCCCTTTTTTTTCTTCTCTCTTCCTGCAGGAAGTGCCCCAGGAGCATTTGAGCTCCCTTAGGAAAAGCCGTGAAGAAACCAAGGCYGAGCGGGAGAGGCAGAGTGAGGAGCTGCTGGTGAGTTCCTTGCAKCAGGGATTTCCCAGCATCCATCCCTGCTGTGAAACATCATTCCCGGTGCCCTGAGCTGGAAAACCAGGATATGGGAATGCTGGAATTTTCTTTTTTTCATGTGGCTTTTGCAGAAACAAACTGAGGTGGAGAGGCAGAAGATTGTGGCCGAGTGCAAGGTGCTCCGGAGTTTCCTGGAGGAGAAGGAGCAGCTCCTGCTGTCCCGCCTGGAAGAGCTCGACAGGGATATCGTCAAGCAGAGAGATGAGAGCATATCCCGCCTGTCCGAAGAGATTTCCCAGCTCGATAAGCTGCTGGGGGAGCGAGGAGAAAATGGCTCCGGAAACCAGTCCGGGCAGGTGAGACTTGGAAGTGAGAAAGTCTGGGATGTGTCTCCCTGCTCTGGATGTCGTGAGGTTTAAAATCCAGGATTCTTGGACCTGGAATTCCCAGGAGGCAGAACTCCTCGTAGAGGTTACCAGATGTTGGAGAGCAGCTCAGATCCTGGGGGACTTGAATCCCCTTTTGGCATTAAATCCATTTATGGAACTCTGCCATTCACTTGAGGTTTTTGTCATGGGGCTTTGCTGCTCTGTTTGAGCTAAAAAACCCCAAATTTGCCCATCTGCGGTGACAAAAATGGGCTTTTTTAGTAACGATGCTGCTTGGACCTCTCCAAGAAACAAAAATCCAAAAATTTCACTGCTTCCTTGCTGTGAGCCTGGAATCCCCATGGCTTTAAGTACTTAATGACAAACATGATTGACATTATTATTATTTTACTTTTTTAAGCTAAATTATTTTACTAAATTACTTTTTTCCCCCCTCTTTTTAGGGTGTTGCCACCACTGGAAGCGGGTGAGTGAGCGGGGGCTGTACTGGGTTAACTGGGAGAACTGGTATCAAGGTCTCATTGACCTTAACTGCTTCTTTTGGGGGCCCTACCCACATGTGAGCCTTAAATTAAGGCAAAATTAGGATTTTTTTTCATCAGGGAAATAGACCTGGGTGGCTACAGGAGGGTTTYCAGAGGAAAATCACTTTATCAAATGCTAAATTAGGACAAAAACTGGATGATTTTCCTGCAAATCAGCCGCAAACTGGATCCAGAGGGGAAAACCAAACCCTTTTGGTCACCAATAGGCTCCTTCCCTACTTGTAGTTTTAAAGATTCTGATTTGTGGGTGTGAATTTACATGAATCCTTTTTTTTTTTTTT
>PTEX01000552.1:2346-99064 GCA_003342815.1 Eudromia elegans | reverse complement strand
GTTGTCCATGTATGTGGAGTGCTTGGCGTAGTGGTGGTACTTTGAATACACTCTGGTTTGTTTGGGACACAGCAGACACTGATCTCGTAATTGATGCAGACGGGCATGGGTATTATTCCCCCTACAACTTGGTCCTTATTCTTGCAAATGAGTCCTTTGTCAACGTCACACTCCAGTATTTGCCCTAAATCTTTGATGGGTGTGTCTGGAAAATTCTTTGCTCTGCAYGAAATATTCTCAGGCTTCRCACACTCCCAGGAAGGGTCTTGCTTCTGGATATTCTCATAGGATTCWTCTTCACCTCCATCTGGACCCGCAGATGGGTAACTCACATCAATCCAATCAGTCCAGATGCATTCGCAGATTCCTACAGCARACATCAAAGAAACAAAGAGTCCATGGTTGGACTGGGTGTCAGAGTACCTGAAGTGGTTGTTGTCATTTTTAAGGAAGGAATGCAGGAATAGAAAGATTAAATTTTGCATTGATGTACCCAAGCAATGACATTTGCACAAATTCAGTATAACTCCCATCTCATATCTTGTTCCCTCTGTATTTCCTCTAGATAGAGCTCCACATCAGCAAAACTAAGATTTCCYAACAGCTTAATATATACCTTAGACTTGATATGCCTTAATGTGCTGACATGACAGCACTTTATTTCTTCTATGTTAAGGCAAGAGCAGAGATTACAGGTTCATTAAATACCTCTAGTGGTTGACGTTATTGGAGTAGTAGATGCTAGTGTGGGCTTGCTTGGTGTGGGCTTGGATGTGGTGGTTATCACTGTTGGCTGAAGGGTCGTGGTGATGGTCAATACTGTTGTACTGGTTGTGGTGAAAGTTGCAGTTGGTGTTGGTCTTGGTGTAGTTTCACATGGAATTTCATGCCACTCACAGCAGTTTACCCTGATTTCATAATTATAGCAAAGGGACCATATAACACTTTGCTCCTCATTTTTACAGATTAGTCCATATGTAACATTACATTCCACCTTCTGGCCAAGTTCTTCTAAGCTTACATTTGGACTATTTTTAGCCCTGCATTCAATTTTTTCAGGAACTTCACATATTACATTTCCGTATTTATTTCTTATTGCCACATAGGTTTCATAGTCACCACCATCTTCTTCAGGACTACTAACATCATACCACTCAGTCCAGTCACAAACCAGTCCAAAGCATGGAGCTACAAGAGAAGATGGCAAGGTTCAGCACCTGGGCTTGCAGATGATACTCTAATAAGATTACATTTTTATTCTTCTTTATTTGAGACTAAAGTAAGGCACTGCAATACATCATTTTTTCAAGAGAAAACAATTTTAAAAGTTGTTCAGTATTATCCAGTACTTCAAATGGAACCTTCCATCAATATCAACTAACCAAGATATAAAAGCCTTCAGAAGTCTTTCTTCTTTCATTCCTTATCGCATTTTCCTATGTTAGCATAGCAAACTTTGACATTTTAAAGTATTTTTATATATACATATTTAAAACTTACTTGTAGTTCCTGAAGTGCTTCTAGTGGTAACTGAAATGGAAAGAAAAGTATTAGCGCAAGATTCCTTTTTTTTTTTTTTTTTTTTTTTTTGCTGAGACTTTAAAAATTGATATTGATGTACTAAACCACAATATTTGCTTTAAGATCCCAGGTGAATACTGAAATACAAACTTATTTTCAGAATTATTATAGCATCCTGTACCTTTATAAATATCATCATCCACAAGGAGTATATTACTACAAAGCATTCCAAGTCCTCTTGGTGCCATATAATAAARCTTTTCATAAGTATCACTCTAGCTGTTTTAATTGTAGCAAGCCAGCATAGTGTGTACTGTACCTTCAAGATATTTTTCTTGAATGTAACTACTTGTTATGCATATCTGCTAAGAGCTTACCTGTAGAGGTAGGAGTACTAAAGGAGGTTGAAGAGATTGTAGGAAAAGTTGTTGGACAAGGAACAATACTTCCAGGAACTATAGATCCATTTTCTCCACACACATATATCGTACATATGTCACCATCCTTTATTTGCCCCACAGGTGCTCCCACTTCATATCTTGTTCCATTAATCACACAAGGACACCCTGCAAGAAAGAGCTTTATTGTGTAGTTTTTCTGCTCTGTTTATGAGGTAGACTAAAAGGCAAAAATCTAGTGAAATTGCCCAGTATACAAATCGGTATTTAAATGTGTAATCTTTACATTTAGGGAAAGAAAGTCAAAATACTCCAATAAAGCTCTGCATAAAATGGATTGGAAGGACAGACTTACAAATACTTTCAGAGAAGTAAAATCTGTAATTTATCATTAGACATTTTTCTATTACACTGCTTGTTCCAGTAGGGCAAATTCTCACAGAGAAAACTGTTAGCTTGGATATAAGACAGGAAAAAAAGAATGAAGATATATGAGAGAAGGATTGAGCAAAAATTACTAACAACAACATTCAATAAAAGTACTACCCTGTTTTCTTTTGTAATAACTTCCACTGGAAAAAATAGATTCCAAATCAATAATAAGCCTTTACCTTGGATTGTTGTACAATTTGTGATTCCTGAGGAAACACAGACACTAAAAAGGAAAAGTTCAAAAATTAAAATGTTGCCATCCAACAGCAAGAATTCTAGAAAAGTTTTCAGGCACACTGAAAATGGCACCCTGTTAGCATAATCAAGAGTAGGAAAATGTACTAACTTGTCACTTGATCTTTGTTCATACAGTGATTATTTTTCTGGCTCTAATGTTTTCCACTATTGACTACTGTTATTTCATTCCAACACAATCATCATTTTGCTGCTTTGAAATACATTGTCTTAAGCTATCATGAACTGCTTTATACTCTAAGTTGCAATAGAGTAATAATAGTTGCTTTTCAGGGGAGATAATTTTCAAGCCAGATCAGTTATTTTGCCTCAGCTTACCATGTGGATTCATAAGTGTCAATGCTATCATTAGCAAGGCACAAAGTGAGCTGTTAAGACTTGACTATCTCTTTCAGAGATAGCACAGATCCTCTGAGATTAGGATAGTTTTGAAATCCTACTCTTAAATACATATGCAAGACAGATTTGCTCCCCTCTTCCCAAAAAGCCAGCAAACAGTTATTCTAGAGACACATCCAGACTTCATGTCATTATATCATATATAACATTTCTGAAAGTTAATGTAATGATGTTACTAATACACTTACTAAAAAGGCATTATCAACTTGAATTCTGGAGTATTTAAAACTATGAATGAAAGTTATTATGAATGAAAGTTATGAAGTCTTGGCAGTGCTACTTCAACAAATTTTACAGAATTTAAGTCTCATAAGGAATGAATTCACATTATTTCTCTGATTTGTACAGATAAATACTAATATATACCTTCATTCAAAATACATATATCACATCTATTATATACATTATAAAATATGTATTTTATATAACATCATTTAAAGATGCTTCTCTACTTATTAAAACATGTGCTTAAGGCCTAGTAAAGTAAATGATAGGCTCAGCATACACAAAATCTTTCATGAACGACAGTACATGTTTTMACATTTCTACATACCATTTTGTACAGTTCTCTATTACGGGTATTTCTTCCCCAGGTTCATAGTAAGTTCCATTGAAGTAACACCCACACTCATCTCCAGTCTCACATTTATTTGTCTCTTCATTAAAAATGGGCTTCTCTGGAGGGCATCTTGGGTAGCAGCCTGTTGAGATCACGAGTAGCACAAAATACAATTATAATGGTAAAATAATTTTGCATGCCTTACAGTATTATCCATGCAGAGACTTAGTTATCTGATAGCCTGTGACTATCATCCATTCACGCTTACAAGTAACAAATTACTGCATAAAATATTTATGCAAGACTGAAGACATCAGCTCAACCTACAGGAACATTTAATAACTGAATAATGCTTTATAAAATAAAAGATAAAAATGGTCATGAATTTATTACCTTCGAGATACGGTACTGAGAAATTTGTGCTGACATCATTGATCATCTTGCAGGTTATGATGTTACTGCCACAAGGCTCATAGTGCCACTCGCACTCATTACGAGGGTTGTAGTAGTCACAAAATATGGCTAATGAGAAAAAGCAGAGGTCCATCAAAAATATAATTGCCAGAATATAGCTCAATTCTTATCTTCAATGGTACATTCTAATGGTACACTCACGGCATATATCAGGAGTTCTCCAGAACACACAGGCTTTAGCCTTGATACATTCTTGAGCATATGCAGCAACTGCTGAACAGAAGCATTCACAATCTCCACCACTGTCACAAGAGCAGGCATCATGAACACAGGCTTCATAAAATGGAGTTGGGTCCACCTGTTAATAAAAAAATGCCACAGTTGATTTCCAAACTAGTTTTATAATTAATAAGCTTGCAAGCTAGCAATAAGACTTCTTGAGGTGTGAGGATCTGAATTGGGCAGATGTTCGACTATTTCTAAGAATTAACAAATCTTGAATAAACATTATAGGCTGGAAGCTGTTTACTCTTTTTCAGATAATAATAGATTTGAAGTAGCACACCATCTTCATAAGCTGCTAAGCTCTTTTATAAGTTGTTAAGATCAAATAGCATTATATATAATCTTGGTAGCTCGCACATCTTCTCTCAGAAATTCCACTTGCACTCAAAACCAATCGGGGCTGATGCCAATAAAAGTTTATTTTCCTTTTCTTCTAGCCACGCTAGCCAGACACACATTGAGCAACCTGTAGGGCCTTGAGGGCTGTAATTTACCCTTTTACAGCAAATATGAAGCAGAGTTCTGTGCTTGTCCTTTTTTTTTTTTTTTTTTCTAGTTTATCCAGTCACACATTTGAGAAGCTTTGCTATTTTTTCCTTTTAGACTACACAAGGGGAAGCTTAGATTTCAATCCCTGAAGGAATCAAAAAGGAAAACATATTAAGTCACTGTGAAAAGCTTTATGATTTTGTGAGATAACCACAAATTACTGTTAGTATTATCATTATTTCAGATCAGAGACAAGCAGAGTAGACTACACCGTGCTCTGAAAGTAGTAAGCCTGATGTAGGATATACACTGCTGTATACTGCAAGTTTAGCTGAAGATCACCCTATTTAATTGTTTCTTCACTCATCTTTTTCCTGTTTTAAGATACTGTGCTGTCCTCTCACATACTGATCTCTACCAACCTTGGAGTGACAGATTTCAAAGACTTGGCTCCGGATTAGGTAGCATTCTTTCTCTGCCCAGGACTTGCGATGCGGTTTCAGACTACAGGGCAGGATCTCTTCTGTGACATCTGGGCAGGTATAGGACTGCTTCCAGGAATTCCCAAACTCCAGAGCACTAGTATCCTGCAATCCACTCCTTGTTGTAAAGTCATTGTTGGACTTGCCATCAAAGTTGCCACAAAGACCACACACTTTGCCCTGGAAATGAACACATCCACAGCATTTAGATATATCAGAGACTCTAGTAGACTCTAGTAAAAGTAAGAAAACCCTGACTTTTAAGGACGGACAAATAATCCTCCCTGCAAATTGTGTATTTTCATTTTTAGTTTTAAATCATCTTTACAGAAACTGAATGCATTTGCCTACTTCGCAAACTACTCAATTGCCCATGTCTTCCTTCTTTGAAACCTATTGTATATCTCATGTACTTCCATGTCCCTGAGGTCTTTCATCCAACAGCTAACACTCAAGAAGGGAAAAACTTCTTTCAGCTAAGAATGGACTTACATTTCTCATTTTTCAATATTTTCATTATTTTCAATATTTACAGTAATTCAGACAAATACTGCTAATATAGACTACAGAATTTGAATCTCCTCAAAACCATTTATCTTAAATGACACCATTTACTTATCTACAGGAAAAAAAAAAACTCTCCTTTTTTTTTTTTTTTTTTTTAACAGAACTTTGTTAGCAACCCTCTGGAAGGGATTTTTGGTAGTGCTAATTAGGGTACATAAGTCCCCTCGCCTCATCCCTCCCCACCAAGGAACTTGCCCTTGTTTGTACAATCCAGCACTGCAGTTTTTCAGAAACCAGAAATCTCCATATATTGCAGAGATAATTTTGGTTTAACTCAGGGCTGAGATTCCATGCAGATTTCCAAGTGTGTACACACTCAATTTGCATCCCATAAATTTGGATGCCTAACTCTTAGTATTCACAAACTTCAAATACTTTAGACAATTTGCTTTATTACACTCGTGTGCTAGGCATCCTCTGCAATGCATTGAAGTAGAGTGTAGAAAACTATAGCAGGATCCCCTACAAGCTGTAACACAAATAATGCAAGTTACATGTGAATTATCAATGCACAGAGGTTGTAACAGCAAAAGAAGGGAGGCAGAACAGGAAATCATCCTGGTTTTCTTATCTCATCCATTCACACTGCTGCTTCAGAAGAAGACAGACAATTCCTTACTTGGTAATCAGCAGTCAGTTTAATGAAAATAGTAGTCTTCTTATCCCAGATCAACATCACACCATTGCTAGCCTCAATAACAAGGTAGAGGCCAACTGTTCTTTTTCTGTACTGCACCTCATCACCAATATCTCGCTGAATTTCTTTATAATCCTTGTTTTCCAACTTCAGTTCCGTGTTCTGAAAATTAAAAAGATGAAAAATATTACTACACTAACTCTTATAAGGAGATAAAATACTAGAGCCTTTTAATGGTACAACCAATTTGGAGATTAAGAATTCAAAGACTATGGACCAACATTCCAAGATGACGGAGCTAGAACACAGGACTCAGCACCTGAGAACCTACCCTTTACACACTGATAAATTTTACATGTGGTAAGTGGCTTTAAAGACATGGATTAGTACTTCTACACATTTGATGCGTTACCCTTTCCTACTAGCTAAATATCATTTAGGTATCATTACTCACCCCTAGGAACATTTTAATAGCCTTTGAGCAGGTCACTCCTGTAGTTCCACATGGGACATTCTCTGTGATGACACTGAATGAGCTGCTTGAGTTTTTGTCACCACAAAAATCCTATTAAAAAAAGGAATGAGAGAGCATAAGAAAATTAAGTAAAACATTTTATTTTTATTTCTATCAAAAACAACTCAGGTGTAATCATTTAAATCTCCACAATGTATAAATTTTTATCATTTTCCTATATAAAATATTAAACATATAAGCATTAACACACATACACACACACATATGTTTATATAGACACATATCTACGAATACACATAATTACAGTAATTATAGTTTGCTAGTGCCAAAACCTGGGAAACAAAACAAAGAATATGTCTCAAAAGAAAAATATCCTTATTTTGTAATCTCAGATTTTTTATTAAATTCAAATGACTGGGCATGATCTGTCAGCTCTCAATATAAACTATTCATCTCAAACATAAGCTGTGACTACTTCTTCAAAACACAGCTTGTCTGGGTCAAAAATACAGAATTTATTAATGCAGAATCTGCCAATGCCTCTGGAACAGCAAAACCAAACAACGATGAATGACAAAACTACACAGGAAAGTAGACTTTCAAGGCAATATGAAAGCATTTTAAGATGCTAATTCATCCTTTCTGATGAATTTTACCTGAGTAGCTACATATTCACAACTCCCATCAAAGTCATAGAATTTTCCATCAAAGGTGATATAATGGCCGCTTCCATATATGGTACAAGTGCCATAGCAGACACCAACTTTGGTACAGGTCCAGCCTCCTCTTTGGCAGGTACTACAAGAGAGCAGAAGAGCTGACTTCAAATTTCACCAAGAGTGTGCTATTTGAAAAACTGCAGAACAAACCAGACAACTATCTGACACAACAAGATGTCGTGCGTAAGAACGTTTATGCCTTACATCTCAACTTTAAGGGCTTAGTCTGTTTTAAGATGATCAACTTTGAACAATTTCATTTCTTAAATCAGTCAATCATATGTATTTGGCCACCGTCACAGTTTCAGCACAATTCTGTATTTCCTCAGATGTCATGAAGTAGGCCCAGTAATAAAAGCTTTATATCTAGAGTGGTCTCAAATGYTCTAGTATTTAAGCCTAGAAATGGCTACCCCCGCATGAAATATAACCTGTAAGAAGAGAGTAGAAAATTTTAACTAACCAGGTTTTACAGTCCACTGTTATTTCATCTCCACGAGAATACCACTGCTTGTTATGAACACATGGGCAATCCTCCTCCTGAACACAGCCCCCTCTCCCATCATCAAACAGACCTTGAGGACACACACATCCTGAGACACACTCTGCTTGGAACTAAGAAACATAAGGAGGAAAGGAATTATTATTTTACAAAACAATCACTACATTTTCTTTCCATTTCTTCAAAAACACTCCTGAAATAAACTACATTTATAAACAGCTTCATATCACTTCATTTTTCAAAATTTCTTTCTAGTACTGTGATTGCTGAGAACCTGAATCACATTTCACTTGGGAGGTATGCCTCTGCTGCAAAACCAATGAAAGGAAAAAGAAGGAGGAAAACAAGAGGGATAAGTATTTGAAATTGGTAAAAGTAAAATCATTGGAGGAAAAAAGGAATGAGGAAATGACAGAATTTGCTATTTATGACTACACTTCCTGGAATCTTCTGTTGCAGGATGTCATTTAGTGAATAAAGAAAACATGACATGGAGAAAAACTCAATACATACATGATCAGTTCGAGGAGTATGACAGCTAAGCTGTAGAGGTGTTTGTGTAGTCCAGTTGTGGAAGGTATTGCAGTCAAAATATGTCTTGTGAGAAGGACATTCTGTTGAATAAAAGCATATTGTTCATTTAGGCGACTCAAAAAAGGCAAAAGAGATGTGACGAGCAGTAGTTACTAGGGAATGATAACCCTTATGAGAAAGAGGTCAATGAAGACATCAGAACAACATCAAAATTTCTTATTGTTTTACAGATAGGAAAAAAAAAAAGYGCAAGGAGAGACTTCAAATAAGAAGTGAAGTACTGGGTTTGGTTTTTCTTTTATTTGCTTTAGTGAATGTCACTTACCTGTCGTTCTTGCAGACACTGAAGTGCACTGGAGCTTTGCATTTCGACAAACACTAGCAAAGAAATGCAATAAGATACAAATTCAAAACATGTAAGCTCAGTGTCTTCATTATAAATCTTAACATTTGTTTATATAAATTGCACAGTATTTATCAAAAATAACTTGCATAATTCTTATTGCTATTTCAACATGAACTCAGTTGAACTATCCTTGTAAGTACTCACTTGTGGATAAAGCTCGAGAGATTTTAAGCATAATGCCTGCAAAGGTAATGCTTTTTAATGACTCAGAAAACAGATAAAAACACTAATGTAAATCAAAACTATCATTTGAATACTTGAACAGCCATGAAACTCTACTATGTCACATGCTGCAAACTTTGGCCTGTATGCTAGATCTCCCACTTCATCCCTTCTTTGGAGAGAAGGAAGTATTTCACTATTCATATTGATGATTCATGCTGCACTGATTCTGCAAATAGTCAGAGTTCATGATAAAATACCAGGATCATGAAAGTTGTTTTCAAAAGCCTGTGTTACAGTAAATACATATCAAAGGGACTTTCCTGCAGTGGAAAACGATAGAGGAAAAAAGTCTGTATCTGACAGAAAAGTAAACAAGAGCATAACATTATAGCGGGGTGTTTAGCTTCTTCTTCCCTTTGCTCAAGAAATTGCTATTGAGAGTACAGCTTCAGAATCACATTTATCTCTGAAGGCCATTACTCTCACCACAAAAAAAAGGCTGTATTTTATTCATATTTATTTATAAATATATTTATTAATTTTTTATATTTATATTTATTTATATATTTTATATTTACATTTATTATATTTATATTTATTATTATATTTATATTTACTTATATATTTATTATTTATATTATTTATTAATAAAATACGTTACAGGAGGAAAATGCTTTGCTCAGCATGAAAGTGGTGTGGAATATTACAAATGTTCATTAAAGCACTATTAATAGCCAGACAGCTTACTCTTAATAAGCAAATTTTAAAATTACTTTTATCCCCGACAGACAAAAAGCCACAATAAAACATACCAACGCTCCTCATCTTTTGTGACATAATCCCCTGGTTCCAGGTATGATCCCTTGTAATAACATGGGCATTTGGAGATGGGTACGCATGTACCCTCATCGTTTAAGTAAGTATTATCAGGGCATCCACAGCCATCCACAGGAACAAAATCTTGCAAGCAATGCTTTTCACCATCAGCAACTGAACGACAGGTTTGCTGGCACATTGTAAGATTATAAAGAAAGATTTGGTTTTCTGGGCAGGCAGATACTTCATTAGCTGGAGGGGGGAAAACAAGTAAACTGATAAGTGATATGGACRGACATTTTAACCATGACATTTTTCTTTTTGGTGCCTTCTCTTTTTAACACGCCATAGTAAAATATTCCTTTATGTTCTATTAAAGCACTAATATATCATGACTCAAGTAATAMTAGTTTAACCTTTTTTACCATTTAAAGTTGCCTACTGAAAGTTAATGAGCATCATATCCTAAAGGTAACATTCTTTCTTAAGTGAGGATGCATGACTCCTATCATCAAGGAAGAAATACATTACCTTTTTAGGAGATTGTTATTTGGCATTTTTCATTAATTGATTTTGTTAAGCTCTACTGACTGTTACTATTTTCACAACTGTATTTTTCACATTGCTTTACATACTTAGAGCCATCAAGAGAGCACTCACAACATAACAAAATCCTATTCTCAAAGACACTACACTATCAATGATAATCAAATAAAATGATAAAACACTTCTATTGAAAACAATGTAAAAGCCGTGATGGCTGAGATTGCATTAGTTGAAAAGAGAAAAAGCATTATTAGTAAAACTGGAAAGAAGGTGAAAGTGAAAAATTAGTTTTCTAACTTTTAAATATGTTTCATGAATAAGTGACAGCTAAGTAACACCACATCAACTAGTAAACATTCCAGATACTCTCTCTTTTAATTGCACTGGCCATTTCCAAGATACTCTGCATCCTCTGAGATGAGTGTAACAAAACTTAAGCAATATTCATTCCTGGTAGCTAACTCCAGTGGAATTACAGCTCCACWACTCACCACAGACAGTTTGTCTCCAGCCTCCCAGTATTATCCCTTTGAAAGCACAGGCCCTTGAGTAAGAGGACAGGGCAGCACACAAGCATTCTTCACTGTCTTTGCAGAGGCAGGTGTCATATTTACATTTCTGAAGAAGAACCAAAGGGTTAATAAACTCACAGGACAGCCATGGGTAACTCTAACTCCTCTTTGCCAAAATATCTTGTACCCTTTTTCTGATATAGCTTTTGTGTTTTACCAGGTTTAGACAGCAAAAGAAAGAATAAGTTCAAGTTCAAAGACTGAAAGTTTCATTCAGAATGAAAAAGTTTGGATGCTTATTCTAACCTGAGACAAGTCTAAAAGTAAGCGGCCTCCTACCACCTATTTCAGAAAACAGTGATGAGCAGAGGTAAGAAAAGAGGGTGGCATGAGAATGATTTGGTTTTACATTTCAGCTAACACATGAAACCTTAATAAGTACTTTACTATTTTGTCCTAACTAAATAGCAACTAATCCGTAGAAATAGACTTAAGCTGTCTCTGCATAATTGCATCCCTTGAATATGCAATATCTCTTTCAGGTTGGAAAATCCAATAAAAATATACATTAAATACAGAGCATAACAATCCAAAAGAACAATAATGATCTAAAGTGGCACTTTGTGAGAATTCCATTATGGCAGATACTTTGGATACATGCTATGKTGTCTCAGTTTAATAACATAAAACCTTCATCAACTCTTACTGCYGAGCTATACAGTAGTGTCTCAAATGCTTGACCAATGGCCTACATCACTTGCTTGAAACAAACCAGTCCTAAGAGGAGTGCAAGATTACAATACCTTATAATATTCTGAAGGATCAATGACAAAGTGACATTTAGCAAAAGGACCCTCGGTATTTTTCAGCAAAGAACACCAATGCTCAGCGTAATTTGCTACAAGAAAAGAGAAAAAAGAAATKACATGACCACATACATCACATTCACTTATTTTTCTTGTGCCACTCCCTGTAAGGTTTGCACATATCAATAAATGCAATGCAACAATTCAAAGGAGACAAATGTACGGATCTGGGGAATGCAGAAATTACACACAGTCACTGTACAAATTTATTTTCTCATTCAATTACCTACCAGTAGTTACACAAACATAAAAGTATAAATCATATCTTACAGTTGTAAAGTGTCTACATGGATTTGTCACAGACATTTCCAGTTTGGGAATGTAAAGCTAAGTTAAATATAAAAAGAAGTAATTCCACAGAACACAAGTCATCTTTGCACATTACATAAAATATTGTCTTGTCTTTCATGAAGATTCCTCTGCAAACATCCCCTGAACATTCTTTCAATTTTGACAGCAAACCAATGTTAGCAGGCACACATTTTTGCAGAAATGCATTATTAATTTGCCATTCTTCTAAAGAAGTATTACTGCCACAGTACTACTCTTAAAGCCTGCTCCATTAGTACATGTCAGAGGCTGCTTTTTCTGGCAGGAGCCACCCATCTGAATTATAAGCATGCTTACCACTTTCAATGCTGAGACTGCAGGGATCTTCCAGCCTTTCTAGCTTATCTGGACAGGTAGATTGAGCTTTCCATGTGTTAGCAAAGGCAGATCCTGTAGCCTCTACCAGTCCACTGGCCGTTTGAAAGTCATCACCTTCTATTCCATTAAAATTCCCACAAAGACCTATTAAAAGAGTAGATTTTTTTTTTTATAACTATTGTCTAGTTTTATTCTAAAAGGGGAGAGAAAACTSATCCCAAATATCAGAGACAGAAGCTCATATATCTGATTACTCCATGTCATTATTAATGCATGACAGAAGAATTAGGAGCCCTTCTTTAAATCTGTTATCCCTGAGAAGAACAGTCTCCATGAAGAGACCTCCGCCTCAGCCTGTCTCCCCATAATTCGTATTTTTTATGCACTTTGATGAAATAAAAGTAACAAATGCTTCATATGTCTGGTTTTATGGTTGGTTTTAAAGCTAAACTAAAGAAAGAAATAAGGAATATTCTAAGAAACAGAGGCACATAAGTGATAGGTCAGCTTAATAATAAATTCAGTTCAAGTTTGCTTGAGTCTAATCTCTTCCAAAGWTATGGCTTCTGCTTTTATTTTCTCTTTGTTGAATCAACAAATTGCACAGGATTACCACCCGTGTAAAGAATACATGACTCTCCAGCTGTGCAACAGCACAGCTTTGCTTCTCATTTGAGTGGACACTTGCCTTCCAGACTTTCTTTGGCTGATGAGTCCACAGTTGCAAACAGCTGCATGACTGGGAACAACTGGATCTGCAGCTGAAGTCCGAGAGATGTTTGTACAATGAGGTAGTAGGATGATGGCTGGAAAACCGAGAAGCTGGCTGCAAAACAAAACATGAACTATGTAGTAAACATACACACAGGTCATTTAAAATAATATTTTCATTAGCTTCTGATGTAGTRCTTTCCATGCAAATTTTGAGATCAAGATCAGATTAATCATTCTTTCCTCTAAAGGCTGCTGGACAGTAAAGACATGGCAGTAGTCCCTACCCATGTTACAATCTTATTACATACAATCTAATTACCTACAATGACTCAGACCCAGGGTCAGAATCAAACTCAGGTTTTTTTGCAAGACAGTTTCAATGCTAACCCATTAGTGAGAAAAGCCTGAAGAGATTTTTTGAGGAAGTATTATCCCCAACATTGTACATATTACTCATTATATATTTCAATGAGTAATAAATAGCCATTTCTCTACAAGCCAATACATAACAACATTATTACTAATAAAATCTTARATCCCCTACCCCAAATAAAATCCATGAGAGGAACAGACCTTCTGGTCAATGTCTCTCATAAAAGCCATTGCTGTAAACTTCTGGGAAATGCATTAAASTCCCATAATAAACCGCCATGTGCAATAATACCCAAGAGAAAGTAATTTTTTAGTTAATGATCAACTGATCCAGTGGGCAAACTCTGCTTTGCCTACTTGGTAGTAATCCATTTTAAAAATATCAGGTACCATACCGTATCAAAATCMAATCAATCATCTCTAAATGCTGCTTTTCAAAYGATTGGTTTATTTTGGCTGTCAGATTTTTCAATGACCTATATTCCCAGAATGTGGTCTTTCAAACTAGATTAAAAAAAGATTATTACTGGATTGAAACCATATTGCTGTTTTCATATTGCTAAATTACAGAATGCCTTCATATGGAAAAAGGATCACCATGTGGAAAACTSCTGCCTCAGAATAGAAAACAGATGAAAACTCATAGTTTTCAAAACAAAAAACAAGTTACTCTGACAAAATATGACTCRGAATAAACTTCTCCAAGAACTGAATTGAACAGATGTCAAATCAGCTACTTGTATATCTCAAATTTTCTAAAGATACTCAAAAAAAAAAGGCAGTGAGTTTGTCTCTATTTCAGATATGTAACATAAAATTATCTAGCAATTATGCAAAAAAAAAGTGGAATTGCCATAYGAAATAAAAATAGCAGAGGAAGTGGGCTTCCTAATTCCTGATCATCACTTATTAAGGTAAATCTATTGATTATATGGTCTATGTATCTACTTCACTTATGATCTGTTATACTGTATTGCTTATTGTCTAGAGCACTTAATTACGCTAAACTTCTAACCACACACTATAATTGTTCTTATGCAAGCCTTCACAAGCTTCTTATCCCAAGAATGCTTGATCCTCCAAATAAAAGAAATATATTTCCTGGAAAATAATTTGTTAGGAGCCAATGGATCAGTAACTCAGRAGCAAAACACACTGTGTCGGTGTACTGTTTGAATCTATCTAAAAAAGCGATAATCAGAAGTTTTTAATTTGTTTGGAAAGTTATTCTAGGATCTAGCAGCTGCTGTCTGATAGTGACATTCTGCCAGTTGGCATCTGGATTAGGTGACTGTGTCAACTCCAAGTGCTTATTTACATCTRTTGATTACTTCAAAAGATGCTGATGTCTCAAGAGAACTGGGAASATGAGGAGGTACTATACAGCATATCATTCTTTACTCGGTTGTCCGGGTCAAAGTCTTGGCCAGAAAATACTGCATTTACCTTCTGGCCTCTGCTGCCAGACTTCCTTCCCACAGAACAAAGGCATGGGAAAGAAAAGGAGTAGGGCGGACAAGCCCAAGCCTCACCATGACCCAGTGTATGTACCCACATTCAGAAACCGCTAAAACTCCAATTTGTAAGCGGACTAAGTTATCTATTTACTTTTAGATCATGACAACTCCTCTTCCCCAAGCTACATGCCAAATGAATTCTCAAGATGTGTCAAAAAGGGTCATCTTTTTCAATCAACCACTCTGGCCATGAAATTCCAAGKTAAGACTAATCAAAACCACATTCCTTCCCAAGCTGTTTAGATTACATTCTAGCAAATTCTTATTCCAATTACTGAAAAATATCCCAGGCTTCTCATATGTCTTTCCCTTTGGGCTCTGAAAAGGTAATTGCTTTACCAAATGATCAAAACTACATTAAAAGCTGGCTCTGTGATATATGACATGTAAGGTTGTGTCCTTTACCTGATACATGAGGCACGTTCACTCTTATTTCATTCAGTAACACACTGCCATCTGATCTGAAAATCACCACCTGAGTAAAACCAATTGGAAAAAAAATTAGGTCCCAATAATTGAAAAGAAGCAAAAGTAATAATAATGAAAAAAAAGGTAGGAAGGGAGTCAGATAGAACCAGCACCATTTTGCACAATGTTACTGACTTGTGGAATACAAGTAACTTTTGGTATGGTTATTCAGTGTTTCATTTACTTTTGCCTAAAGTAATTTATAGCAGTAAAACAGTGCAGAGCAATTCTTCTACTTTGGCAAGCAGAAGAAACATTGACCCTTCATGATCAATAGGAAGTGCTTGTTCCCTACAAAAGTATGGACCACAGCTTCAGCATAACGGTTTCTTATGATTCTGACATGGTAAGTAAACAATTTGTCAAACTTCCTCATATTTTTTTTCCTCCTAMTTATGCTGGCAAAGCCATGGAAGACCAGGAACTAAGGATGAAAATTATGTATACATACATATCTACACACTATTATGTATAAATGCAGTACAGGTATGCCTGTACCAACTGGGATACTGAAGTAAAACAGAAAGACTTGAAAGAAATATGAATCAGACATGCATGAAAAATGATAAAGATTTCCTGGCATTTTAAGTTTGATTCAACTAGTTAGGAAGTTTGGGTTGTATCAATGTTCAAAGGTCTTTGAAAATGCACTCAATTAGATCTGCAAAATTATATTTGATAAAATAGAAGACTGTGAGGGGAGGAAGAATAGTACTCATTTCCAAACAACCTGGGATATAATGAGAATAATCATATAATGCTGAGAAGAGAAGGGGAAAAACATTAAATTATTTTAGTCTCAGCAATTGTTCATCTTAGGCCTGTTTTAAGTTTTTGAGGCAGAAGCTTCAGCTGTTTTATAGTCATTTTGACCAGTCCCATCTATTAACAGTAAGAATTCCAAAAAACTCACTGCTTTCCAGTAATTTGCTACTCTTCAAGACACCAGAACTCACACAATACCTACATTTTTTTTCTGATCTGTTAGCAACACAACGCTCTTCAAACATGTCTGCCAGTCTATGGAGCCACAGGGAGCCAGTTCTGCCAGCAAGACATAAGAGTCGTTGGCATTACCCTGCAATCACAGGAAAATAAATATCCATTAATCAAATATCTCATGCACAAGACGAGAACACAAAGAGAAAATTGAAATTATCGGTTACAATAACAAAAAGTACAGAACTTAAACCTCCATTTCAGCACTGACCCCAGAAGCTGAACGCTCTTTCAACTAAATCCAATGGTTTAGTCTCTAGATCAAGATCATTGTCTTTTCTGTAAGAATAAGCATAAGGTACTTTAAAAAGAAATGGCTAAAAGAGCTGCTTAGTTCTTTTTCCTGGATGAATTTGCTACTGAGATACAGTACTGTCTTTTAATATTTCTACTTTCCTCTTCTCAAAATTGGAATGAAACAGCAATTTGCACCTCCTAGATATCAGTGCACAGACAGCTGTATTTACTCTAGAACAGAAGGCTCTGCAGCACACATACCTTGGCCAACACATAGTAACAGTCCCCATGGAAAGTGTATTTCTTCCCATCAAAGGTGGTAATATGAGAGCCTCCTTCCAGTGAACATCTGCCTGGACAGGGCAAATCCTTGCATGTCCATCTACCTGAATCACAGGTGCTGTAAACAGACAAATAACCCCCAAACGTACGTAAATATATATATACATATATAGGAGCTAAGTATATATACAGGAGTTCAGAGCACTGAAAGCATCCATAAGCTGAGCAAAGAGCAAGATATCCATGGATGTTTTGAAACTTTATCTTTGACCTTTTTTTTTAAGACTACTTTCTCTTTATTCTGTTTATACAAGAAAAGCTTTCAGAAAATGGATTGCATAACCATGCAAMAGAAATTTAAGCTCAGAATTTTTTCAGGAAGTCTTCTATAGCTAGGTAGATGATTGAAAGGGATAACCCACGCACAAACATTCAAAGGAAGATATATAAATAACCATGATTCTTACCATTCTTCACATTCACTGGTGATACTTTGTCCCGGTGAATATCCCTTTCCATGGAGCTTGCAGTGGCACTGGCTAACAGGTATGCAGCCTTTCTCAGTGATATCATCATACACAGTTCCTACAAAGAGTAACAGTTTGGTATTATAGCTCATTCTGAAACAAGAGCAATTTCCAGAGTGGAAAAACTCCCAGAGTAGGCATCTTCTTGACACATAAAAGACAGGTTAATGTTAACAAAACTGTGAAGACATGATAAACTTTTATGTTTTTAATAAAAGACGTGRAAAATTCTTCTATCCAGCTCTGAAAATCTGAATCTATCTATTCTCCTAACTATACACAATCAAAAGCTCCACAGAAGTATCCAACAAAAATCACAGTATTGCTGTAGACAACAATTGTCATGTTATTTTTCCTAAAGTTGACACTAAACCTAAGTATTTCGATCCCTGGGTAAATTATATGCACTGTATCAGAATCATTCAAAGCTAAAAGCACAAATTTCTACTTAACAGTAAAGATCCTTTATGATCAAATACAGATGATCTATTCCATGTAAGAGTTATTTGGTAAAATTTAACTGCAAAATTATAAATTAATTCACCAATAATCTTCTCTTCTCCRGGCTGTTTGGAGAAACATATCTTATCAGTATGTGTAAATACCTGAGGGGAGGATGTAAAGAGGATGGGGCCAAACTCTTCTCTGCAGTGGCCAGCAACAGAATAAGAGATAATGGGTATAAATTAAAACATAAGAAGATCCATCTCCATATGAGGAAGAACTTCTTTACTGTGAGGGTAACAGAGCCCTGRAACAGGCTGCCCAGAAAGGCTGTGGAATCTCCCTCTCTGGAGATCTTTTAAACCTGCCTGGGTGCCACCCTGTGCCACATGCTCTAGGAGTCCCTGCTGGAGCAGGAGGGTTGGACTAGACGATCTCTAGAGCTCCCTTCCAACCTTAATTATTCTGTGGGGTTTGGTGATTTNCAAGTATTACAATCTCCTGGCAACAAATTAATGAGCAGCCATATTAATAATTAAGACATAATTTGACAATGTTTAGTATTTTGGTTATGAGCCCTCTCACGCAGCTATTGTTTTTTCTCTCATTTTGCTTTCTGGTTTAAATGCAAATACATAGACATTTATTTCCACATATGGGAGCAAGATATACATTTACCTTCAGGGCAGAAACAACCATCCATGTAGTGCTCTTCACAAAGGCTGCTGATCTCCAAGTGTGAACAAGTATCCATGCAGGGTGAGCTGCTTTCTTTATAGATCATGTTACCAGGACAAGTTTTGTCTAAAAGAATGAGAAAGGCRTTATCAGTTATCTGAGTATGAAGTCCATCATTTCTCAGAAATTAAAGAATGTGTCTCCCATTCCTCTCAAATTAACAGTGTCCCAAGCCAGACTCCTCTTCTACTCCCTTTAAATCCATGGTGTTCCAAGTCATATGCCATTTTGCCAAGAATGCATGTCTGTTGCTGAAATGTCCTCCCCATGTTTCTTTACTTTTTTTTTAAGTGACTTTTTTAAAATTATCTCAGTCATCTGCAGCATCAAGCCTTGTAGCTTTTGAACTAGAAAATAATTTCTACTTGCTGAGAAACATTTCTTCATGATAATGACAACAGAGAAGAAACAAAAATAACACAGGATGTAGTTTTTTGCACTAGTGGTACATCTTTACAGCTTTACAAAGAAGGAATAATTTTAAATATTTCACAGTTCTTCATGCATGAAATACTTGTTGCTTTGTAAAATTTATAAAGTTGCTTACGGCAAAAATGCTCCGTCCTCCATTCACCCGGCCGACCACCTGCATGTGAACACTGTCGAGAATACTCAGAGATGGTGCTGCAGAGGCAGAAGGAGTCCTCATTTCCCTTACAGGCACACTTGTCCTGCATGCAGGCTTGCACATACATTTCCACGTTGAGGCGTGAATGACAATCAGCAAACGCAGAGGAAGTTAGCAACCTTTCACACTCAGCACGCTAAGAAGGAGAAGAAGATTACATTTACATTTAAGAGGTACATAAACTTCTAGGCAGATCCTTTCCTATCATAAAGACTGTTGGCACCTGAAGAACAACAGTTACTGAAGACAGGAAGAAGGAACTAYATAGTAGGTTCTCTCTAGAAAAATGTGAATTGGAAATGATTTACATACAACCTTAGAGCTTCCTCTGTCCTTCACCTTTCTTAAAAGCTCAGGGCAGTATTTATTGCTTTTAGAGATCCACACAGATTTATTGCCTTTTCAAGTATGAGGCTTTCTTTTTTTCTAAAATCAAATATTAGCTGCTGATATTAGCTAGAGACATGTCATCCACAGAAGGGAACAAAGTGCTCCTCAAACACTAACTCCCTATAGCACAAGAATGTCTCTACATACCCATGAAAGCAAAGCTCACTCCTGGACTACTCACATGCTCATTACAACTTGGAAGTGCCTGAGTTTCATCAGGATCCTCACAATTGTCATTGGGTTTGTTGATCTTCTGTAAATTCCCATATGTAATTGAATTGTAGCTTGTGACTGTGAGGAAAAAAAAAAAAAAGAGAGACTTTGCTAAGCCTAAAAAAAAAGACAAGGAACATCTGATTCCTGACACTCTACTGATTAAGGGAAACAGTTGCTATGATATCACTTGTATTTGCCAGACACGGATCACTCTGTCATTCACGTCCATCTTAGGCACACTTAAAAATGTAAACTGATATTGCACTAACAAAAAAAAGCTCTGTCTGTAGAAGATATACAAAATGATTCACCTAGAATAAAATAATGGGAATGCAGAACCGAGAGATAATGCTTACTTTGGAGCAATTACAGACACGCCAGGAGAGAGAGACAGAGAGAGAGAGATTTGCTCTCCTGTGATGCTCCTAAGCACACTGCTTATGAACCTATCTTCTGTGCTATCAGTGTGGTAGTATGACTCACCTCCATTAATAAATTCATTGTAGATTGGAATGCCATTGTAATCCCCACAAAGACCACATGTATAGTTATTGAATTTGCTGTCCAGCTCCACCTAGTTAATTGAAAGAGAAAAAATGGAATTACTTGGGAGTAATATTCCAAAGCAAATATGTTTACTTGAAAGTTGTTAGATGACTGAAGTGATTATCAATCCAAGACTCTTTCAGAAGTAGCTCCTGCACTGTRAAACAGGTTGTACCATAGCTGATAAACACACAAGGCAGGTGCAAAAACCTCTTGGAAAATAAAAAGGTGCTAGAATTCCTCTAACTGGACAATCATTATAATCATCATGCTGACGAAGAAGAAAAGGTAAATATTCTTAAAATTACAGGACTCTTTCTGTATTAGGATAAAATTTCAACCTTCTTATGATTCAGGAAAGCTGACTATGAAATACTATGACTATGAAAGATAAAGGAAGATAAATTCAGAATGTAGAGGTGTTACATGTGTTACAAAGAGTATTAAGTTCATATGAATGTTACACCACTACTCTACCATAACACAGAGAAAGGAATATCTTTTGAATAAGATACCATGAGTGCCAACTGAAAAAGTCAATCTTGCTATTTGGCTCTGTTCAGTCTACGACACTATTCAGTCTGTGATACTCTGTTAAACCCAGGAAATACTAATAAAGAATTGGATTATACATACCATCAGTGCATCTTCCTGATTCCATATCAGGACCAGGCCTATTTTGGCATAAACCTTGGTGTAAATGTCATTGCTCTCAATCAACAAACCAGAGCTGTAGTACGGTGTCTTGACACTAGAAGAAAAACCATACGTTTTCTATTAGTACAGAAATTTAATGGAGGACATGAACGCCTCTTATAGAAGTATTCTAACAAGTAGGGTCCTTAGCTTTCTTATAATCCCCTACCTCATCCTAGTTGCACAGGATGCCTAGTTATGAGCCCTTAAAATCCTCTTTCTCTGATGCTTGACATAATGCATCAATGCCTTTAAAAGGCTAAGTRAAAACGATGACTGAGGGGGCAAGTTCTTTAGGAGAAAAAAAAATAAAACAAGGCCAGATGCCTTTAAATTAATCAAAGTGAAATCCAGTATCATTGTCCAATTAGCACAGGATATTTGAATCTTCACTTATCATTTACTTTTACCAAAGAAAGAACCTGACTGGAAGCTTTTCCTTACTAAAAATCTTAAAACATTTCAAAGAGAAAGAAAGTTCCTTCCTCTACAAGATAGAGTTCTGACAGCATAGACATATGGGAACTGAAAAAAAAAAAAAGTCAGGGAACAATTTTGAGGGAAAAGGGGAAAAGAGCACATTAAGAGGAATTTATTAATTTATGCGTGGGATCAAGGACATTAACGGTTAAGGCATATTAATAAGACAGAAGATATCTTGCAGATGGCTGAGCATAGAGGTTCTTGTCTGATAAAGAACTAACTCCCTGGATCTCTCTTGTCTTTTCAAACAGAAGCAGTGTACACAGTACACTGAAAAGCAGTCAAAAAAATCCTTTTTCTATGCATTTGCCAGAATATTTTTTATTGCTCAGGTTATATGTATGTCAACGTGCATATCCTTGCAATTAATCTCCTGGCTGGGAAAACTGTATTCCTAATTTTCTGCCACTGGGATTTTTCCAACTGTTTTCCTCCAGTATTTTTAAGATCTCTCAATGACACAGGTATAAAAATATTTGGAACTCAGAAGCCATTATTTCTACTTTTGGCTGCATTGTTCACCGTGTAGTAAAAGAGACCTTGACAGGCAATGCTTTTAGAGAGATTTTATAAAACACCAGGCAGTTTTTCACTTTTCAGTTATCACTGCATAAAATACAAGGCTATACAATTAAACACCAAATCTACTAGGACATTTAATTAGTCAGTAGACTGGACATCAAAAGGCAAATTCTTACATTTATCTGCTCTACAGGTTTCACTTCAGTGGTGTGAAATGGTATTTTATTGGACAATGGATCATGTACCTGTTAAAAAGCAGTATGGGAAATTAAATTCCACAAAAACTAAATCCCTCTCGCAGCAAAAACCGGTTCTACAAGAAGAGTTCTATTGTTTTATTAATAATAGCCAGAAGAAAAACAGGTTTGCTTCATGGGGAAAAAAAAAAAGTTTAAAAGCTCCCTAAACCTGTTATTTTTATGGWGTTCTTTTCAGTTGTGAGAGAAGAATGCATTTTTTTCTTAACTTCGTGCCATTTTGTTATGTACTCTGGTATGATCCTTGGAAAACTGAATGTCATTTTCTAACAGATTTCTTTTGAAGTGGATTCCCCATTTAAGAGCGAAAGTCGACTTCTGGAAAAAATCCAGCACAGAAAACAAAGAGAGTTTTTTTCCTAATAATGCTAAGATGTTCTAATACGTGGCCTGCTTTCTGATATCTTGATCCTACAAAGCTGTGTGTTAAGCCGTGTTTCTTCACTTGCTTCAGTGTTTATATTTCTAGTATTAACAAGAGTAATTGGGGCACACTCAGTGCCTTATATCATGATATTACAGGAGCAGAAAAAGATCACAGCTCCCTGTAAACAAATACATACCACCATAGACTAATTAGTTTAGCACTCCACACATTTTGATCTCTACAGTATCTGTCATAGTCTTACAAAGAAGAGCCCTATACTTTACAGAACTATTTATCAACAACAGAAAGAACCCCCCTTCTCCTGCCAGGGAAATACAGAAAGAGATTCCAGAGAAATGCATCTGATCTGCTAGGTCAGACCTTCTGCTAAGGTAAGCGCAAGGTGGTCCTGCGAAACAAATGAGGCTGTGCATTTCACATTAGTGAAAGCTCTGGCTCTTGAGTTACATTTTATTCACTGTGCAGCAGAAGATGGTTCACATAAATCTATTCCCTAACTTGCTTTTAAATCATCGCTTATGCCAGTGCGCAAATCAAGATTAATACTGAAGTCTTTCCTCAAAGCAGTTTTTATGTTGAACTTTGAAGTGTTCTTTTCATTTATGGAAATGCCTGCAGCAGCTATCAATGATCATACAGGCAGCAATGTAAGGAATCAATCCTGCTTTTATCCTCACAGCACTTTTCTCTGAATCACTATTGTATTATAAGAACTTACATTTGTCCATCTACCACAGCCAGTTTTGGTGTAAGGTACACTGTGAAGTCCTTGACCGTGATCAGAATGTACTGGATCACCGGATGGTTATTGCTGTTCAGAGCACGCTGAATTTGGACAGAGAACTCCTTGTAAGACTCTCGGCAGTCAGAAGCAAAATTGTATTCACAAAYGCCAGGAAACTGATAGATGTCTCCATCAAAAGTTTTGAAATGGTTGTTGCCCCAAGTACTGCAGACATAGTGGCCATGGCTTCGTGTCCTACCTGTTAAGTGATGAAAAACAGAGAGATATGAAAAACATGAAATGCACCAGGTAGAGTCCACTGAGGCTAGCCAGTTTTACCCAACAAGACTGCTGAGGAAGAATGCTTACATAATGTTCAGCCACAGAGCACAAGCGAGTTTACAGGAAATGAATGCTAGGCTATACATTAGAAAACATTTTTAATTATGAGCACAATGCACAGATTCCACAAATCTCCAGCCTATCCAAATACGTGTCTATAAAACAGAGGAGAGGTGTTTCTCTGTAAAAGGAAACGAAAACATTAATAAACACTGCTGTGACYTAGGTATTTCTTGTAGCATTTATTGAAGTGAAAGAACCTGCCTGTATAAGGTGGGAAAAACTTAACCCTCTGACTGCTAACAAGCTAGTGCATCTATATAATAGCAGTTACTTTGCCGAATGCATGAATTTATGCTGAATCACGACAATAGGTTATATTTTCTAAGAGTTATTCCCTTCCATGATCCAACATGTGCTAAAAAGAAATAGAACTAGAAAGCACAACAGAAGCTTTTCAAAACTCCTTTTTGTAACAGAAACAACCTTCATGACAACAGACCTCTGCAGGAAAATCAGATAGGCAGAAAATAATGACACTAGGAGCAAAACAAAAAAGCAACAGCAAAAGATGGAGCTGATGATCTCAAGTTCATTCCATTGCCAACCACTACACCAGCTATCAACACTAATTAAAATGGATCCAGTTAAGCCCCCAGATGTTATAGATAAGGGGTGCTCATAAAAGCTGAACATACTTCGAGAGCCTGTCACGGTACCCACGCTGCTTCTCATGATTATCTAACAACGTTTGACAAATCAGAACTACCAAAGGAACCTGTAAGTCAATATTTTTTGAGGTTATCAACCACATTAGGTGCATCCAACCAAAGTTGATGCTTCTCTACCCGTAAGGAAGATTACAGAGATTCTCCCACAGCTCACAATCGGGACCCCAAACACAGGACTACTTTCCTCCCATTGTTAAATTCAAGACACAGAAATCAAGACTAGCATCTCAAACCTGATGACTGCAGAAAATGCATCACCAACTACTGTAAAAATGTATTCTTGAATATGAGAGCTTTTATATTTTTCTAGAGTAACAAAACATACAGACATCCTTTTTCTTTATAGCTACAGAAGAAAAAATAATTTAAAAAAAGCCAAACTGACATAGCTTTATTTCTGTCAAGCAGTTATTCTACCTAGAACAGTCTAAACATATGGAAGCAAGTGTAATACCGAAAATAATAGCTTCCAAGCATATCAAACTAGAGATTAATGCAATACCTTTAGACACTAAACTCTCCAAAGACAGCAGTATCTACCTACTATGGCTCTGCCACATAGCCTGAGAGCGTTAAATAACTCAAGACATCTTAGAATGCCAGAGGCTTATTTAAACATATTGCTTCCTTCTACCTTTGCTATGCTATTTTATTCTCTCCCTCTTTTCCAGGACGCAGGTCGCCTCTATTTCATTTGTAGAGCTTACCTTTTTTTATTTCACTCGTGTAGGAAAGTGCCAGCCAGAGTATTAAAAGGCTGGCAACTCTTAGCCCCATGGTGGCTAAGGTGGGTGACCTAGGAACACTTCTGAGAATTTTGCTTTATATAATACCCATTGGTGCAATTGATTCCATCACAGGGGAGGAGATATCAAGGGAGGAGGAAAGAGGACGGGTAAGAAAAATAGGCGCGATATTTACAAAAGATAAGAAGTAAACAGACAGGTATTTTTTAGTGTAAATGAAAGAATTTGACATACAGGAAACGGTATAATATTGATTCAGTAATCATGCACTTTTTTATTGCTCTTCTGTATTTCTTTGTCTTACAGGATACTTCTCTAAAGATTTCAAATGGTCACATCAAGTTCAACCTTCAGTAACTCCTACAAACAGTGTATTCTGGAGTAGCTCAATATGAAAATGCTTTGAATGAAGTTTAGAATGGGATATTACCAGACAGTGCCTTTAATGCCCAAAGTTTTTTTCATTTTTCACCATCGCTTAGAACTACTTCTTTAAAGATCGAATGATGCTAATGAAGTTCCTGCTAGAAAAAAACAACCTTCATAAATGATGATATGCCTTGGATGGAAAAAAATATTCTACAGGCAATTGTTGGTTCCACTGATTCATAAAGCTCTAGGACATGTAAAACATAATACAAACCATATAGCATAGCAGTCCCTGAGAGTAAGTAGGATGAGGTAGCATTACAACTTCAAGAAATTTGTATCACAAGAGAGACATTGTCATCGTGCAACAGAAAGCCCATCAAAAACAAAGTCTTAGGGTCTCTCACAACATTTTAAGTTTTAAGAAAGCAGCAAAAAAGGGAAGAAGTGRAAAACACTACTGCTCACATAAAGTAACATCTCAGATTTCTTTTCTCACAGATCCCCCTGAACAGCTCATTCTTGCTTACCTTTTATATGAATGATAGTGTCAGTCTTTCCATTTGACATGAGATCCTTCAGAAAGCTAAACGTTTAGCTTTGCCCCATGTAGAAGATAGTTCTTGAAAAATCCACAGAAACAGAAACCAGCTCCAAATGCTGCCTCAGAACAAACGAGATTTCCACATGCTCTGTATTTTGCTTTGCGGAATTCCTCAGAAGCATTTCCCGGACTCTCTTCAGAAGACAAACCAGAGTTTTCTGCCTTTCAGAGAAAATATATTTATTTCAGGAGATCTTCTAAGACAATTACTTCATAGCGCTGATTTTACTTGTGACACACACCAGACAAGGTTATTTTCTCACCAAAATTTTTTCATTGCAGGGTCTAGAAATCTCTAATCCTCTTAATTCTTCCAAGTTTTCCTTATTCCTGTTGCTCAAATTACAAGTTAAGCAGAACATGCATATTTTGTAAAACACCAAGGAAATTCTTCACTTAGTCCTCTAGCCGTTGTGGTCRATTAGAAATACTCCTCTGTGGAAAAATAGTTCTTCAGTTGTTCGCTTTTATTTATTATTTTTGCTTGTTCTACAGGCAAAAGTACAACCCTAACATAATTATGTTCTTCCTGAACCCATCTCATATGGCATTAGGCTTTCTAGCTTTTCTTTCTAAGGATGCAGATTTGTAGTTCTTCCACCCATACACAGGATGGTATTCACCCACCTACCCTGACTGAATTTAAGCTCTTGCCCTTCTCGCTTTTTGTAGTATTTCACTAGAAAATACAGAATTAATATTCTGTATTCTCCCAGTAAAAAGTTGCTTTTTTTCTTTCTAGAAAAAAAAAAAAAAAMCCCACACAAATTGGAACACAGAGGTGAAAAAAATTTCAACTGTCTGCAGAGACTCATTCTCTGATGGTTATTTTAGAAGGTCTAATTCTCATGACACTTCAAGGACATGTCATCTTAGACTTTCCCTTCTTTTATGCTACCAAAACTCCTATTTCAGGCATGTTTCCTGAAGTACTCCCAAGTGTCCTGAAGGCCTTTATTCTGAATCTTCCTGTTTTCAGATAGACTCCCCCTGTCTGGAACCACTACGGTTCTCAAAAAAGTATCTCCACTACTTAACTTATACCTTAGCCAAGGTTTAATAAATAATACTTGGATATTGTAACCACTGCTAGTACACAGCAGATCTGATCTTTTTTATTAAATTGAATGTTCATATCTATGAAATGGAAAAACGCCTATTTGGTCTTCAGTGTTGGTCACAGAACTTCCAGATGGAGAGAGTTACTTCCTGGCCTCATTTTCTGGGAATGGGAAAGGTGAAGTTGAATCACCTAGAGATGTACTCTCAATCCAATATGCAAGTGTTTTCTTCCTAGACACAGTGAAAAATAAACATTTCTTTGAATGACACGGATAGAACTAAGAGTTGCTGTAAACCAAATGAGATTTTAGGGACCGAATTTCTCTGTACCAGCTCGGGACTGCCTGGACAGGAAGCATAACCCCATCTCAGAATATATACAGAACATACATATTTTCCTCCTGCTACAAGTATGAACAAGGAAAGTCAACACGTCTTGACAATTTTACTCCCACTGAATTTGTACACCAAATAATATGGGTGTGAAAATCAAGAAAGAAAGGATGGAAGTTTCTTAACTTCACAATTCTTAATATTTGTGTCTTTGCTAGCATTAGAATGTATCCTAAACTTCTCTATCCCTGTTTCCTTATTTGCAAGGTAGTGCTCCTGTCTACCAGCTGCTTTATTTGCCTTTCAGAATTAGCAGTATATAAGATATGCAATTATAATCTATTTTCTTTCAACATTAAAGCTTGTTACCCTACACATTTTAACCTACAGGTATTTTTCTTTTAATACACAGTAAACTCTGCATCCACATGTAACATTAGTTTATTTACTCTAAATTGACAACTTATTCCATTTTGAAAAAAAAAAAAAAAAAAAAAGTACTTCTGCTTTTGCACAGTGCAAGTGGTGTCACCAGGACAGATAAGAGCATTTTCATATTTAGTTCCCAGTCTTAACACAGATGATTCTCCCCCTCCTCCACCCAGTTCCTGAAGTCCATGAACAGAATTACAAGCTGCCATAATCTTCTACTACATATTTGAACTAGGAGCCCCTACGCAAGCAATGCTACAGTCAGGGTTAAAAAACTCTACTGCATGGCAAGTGCATTTGCTACAGCAACAGCTGCAGGAGGGGAGATTTAGAAAGAAAAAAAAAAAAAGTATGTGTGTATGTTTTGAGTCATAGCTGAATCAATAAATTGAGAATTCCACCACCCAAACTTTTACGAGACTACTTCTAATCATTCCATCAGCAGCACACCACAGCTAACTTATGTTCAAATTAATTACAACTGAAATTTAGTTTATTTAGTGTTGGAAAAAGAGAACCAAACTGAAAGATTACACTTCATTTTGATTCACATTACATGCTTTCCTATATGAAAGTTTTATAGTGCTTTAAGGCAATAATTAAGCAGAAAATTGTCTAGGGTTATTGTTCTAGGAACAGCACGTAACTTTTCAAGAATTTTGAGCTTGTCTCTATGCATAAATACACCAAGAAGAGATCTTACTGCAGAGTGCCTTTACAACAAGCTCAGGAATGACGCTATACAAATCCCTCAGAAAGGACAATTCCATACGGTCACTGACACTTGTTCCACTCTTCCTTGCACATTCCCAGCTTGCAGTTCATCACAGCAGTGTTCTGTCAGTGAGGATGCTCTGCAGATGAAGCTGCGTGATTTCATTTGCATACAGATCCCTCCAGGTGCCCACCCAACTGCTTAATAAACCCATTCTTTTTTTCTTATTTTTGTTTTTCAAAGGCCTGTCTCACGGCCAAGCACAGCAATGCACTGTCCACACTTCTTGGCAGCCTTTCTAAAACTGCTCTGGCAAAATACAGTCTGATTATGAATTAAGAGATCTCTGACAAGTAATCCTTGTGTCCTTAAGCCAATCTTTGGGTTTCCAGGCATTCTTTATTCAGACAAATACTGGTTGAGCCATACAATTGCTCAAGGTTGCTGCCAATGCTAGCTGGACATTTTCACATGCCCGCCTTAAGCGGTTTTACTTAGAAATTTGAAGATTAGCATCCATTCTCCAGGTATACTACTTCCTTCTCTTTTCAGAAGCACTTACTGTATTTGAGACCTTGGTTGCAAAACTTCTGTTTCCCTGCCAGTTAGATATAAATACTGAAAAACATGCAACAACCCAGTACTGGGAACTGGGAAATGTTTTACTACATAACCTCAATCAGTAAATTGCTGTACTTCCCTTTTAGAAAAAGGTATGTCTGAAAAGCCTCAGCATGATGGCCTCTGTACCAACACACATGGAAAAAACACCTGAGGATCAGTAAAGATCAAACTTTCTCATTTCTTTAAGCCCCTGTGAGATTCAGGGAACTTGATATAGCCAAAGGATGACAAAAAAAGTAACAAAAGGAACTACACTAAACATTCCTTTCTCTGGCCAATTTTTTTCTCAGTGAAGTGAGATTTTCTGAACCTTTCAATCCCTTTTTAGGGGACACTCTCAGATGTCAGAGAAACGGGACTCACCTTACTGCCGCTACCAAAAGTGGAGAACAAACTCTTTGTTCTTCTCTCCCTTTTTTGAGTGGTGTGTGGGTATGACCTCAAAGTCAGCATTTTCTAAGGACTTTTTTTTTGGCTTTCAAGATTAATTTCTTTTCATGACTATCCAAAATTTATATCAATTCCTTGACAAAACAGGATAAAAAACTGTAGTTACCAATTTTTCCCATTTGTTAAATTCTTGATGAATGGCTTACCTAATAGCACACAGTTCACAGTTCTATTGGCCTAACAGAACTTTAAAAGTTTAAGATTTAATATTGAAGAGCTGACATAATCACACAACACATTTCTGAGCCATGGTATAACTATGGTAGTAGTTGCACAAGGTACCATGGAAAACCATACAGATCCATGTGAACATTTTGGCTAAAAAATCTCATCCTCCTCCTCCTCCCACCAAAAATCATTACCCAGTTGGCACAACAAACTACACTTGCCATAGTTACAATACCCTTAGAGTTATCTGCTGTTATGTAAATATGCAGTTACATAATTTATAGAGCCTACCATTTGGTTTTAAGAGAAAAAACTACGTCAAATGCAAGAATACATCCGATTAATATCAAAGTCTTCCAGCTGTCACGTACATTTTACAACACCGTTACTTCGCAATTAACCTCTGAATCATCAGAAAGGCAACATGGAATACACAGTGCTGTGTCAAGGAACCACTGTGAAGATACAGTGCTCACCGAACAAGGAACTCTTCAAGAGCTGCTGCAACCCACACAAAGCAGAGGGAAGGATTCATTAGACACACCATAAGGTGTTTCGCATTGTTCATATTTAATCTTCATGCACTTACAAATTTTGAACTGATCCTCTCTAACATACCTTTGAAAAGAGAAAGAAAATAGAGAATCAAAAGGAAAAACAAATTTATGAGACTTCCTTAATTCTTCTCCTTTTTAGTTATTTTTATTAAATGGAATTCTTACAAGAACAAATAAGCAGCAGTGGCATTGAGAATTCATACCATCCTACAATATACTTTCTATAGAAACTGTAAGAACTTCAGGAGAAGGACTACCTAGATGCGAAAGCCAAACGTGCTGAATATAAACAATTTGGGAAAAAAAAAGATTATAATTTTAAATTATAGGTGGGAAACTGACACCCATAAACCTCTGTACCTCAAAGGATCAGGACACCTCACAATTTTTATGTATTTGTCTCCACAAAATTCCTGTCCAAGTATTTACAGATGCAGAAAGAAATACAAAACCAGAGACATTGACCTACAGAAGTACTTATGTTATATATAGCAAGGCACATGCTATATATAAAATGAGAGGCACATATCCAACATCCATGCCACCTGCATCAAGTAAAAGAAAAATCTCAGAAAAAGAGTTATGTCTAAATTCTAGCTCCTCTCTTTGGACAATGGCCAATAAGCCATTCAAGTTCATCCATGGCTGAGTTCTCTTTCCGAGATGGAGGAAATATCCGAATCTGTCTTGAGGACTAACATTTCCATCTCCTCTATGAACACCTGAATCACTTAAATTCAAGACTCTCCCTATTCTAAAGCAAGAGGAAGCATGACTTTACCGCACAGAAACTAGGGGGATACATCTGTGAGGAGACAGAGCACAATTTTGGTCTAACTTAACCAAAATATTTAATATAAAATATAGGTAAGGTCCTGAGAAGAGCCACTTTAGTGTAGATATAAGCCAAAATTGTTATAGGCCATTTCCAAAAATATTACTGAACTTAAAAAAAAAGTTAAAGTCTTATTTTCATCTAGGCAAAAAGATTTAATTAAACTTAGATTGTTCTTGATGTATTCTAAGAAGTGTAAGAAAGCAAGCAGAACATTGCTAAAAACTTATAATCACCTTTCCCTGCTGAGACTGAAGAATAAATTTGCTTCTGGCAATGTGTCTACATGTTATAAAAAATACAGATAAAAAAATTTCATAACAACTTCGTAAGAGATGTTTGCAGTAAGCAAATAAAAGTAATAAAAATGCTAAACACAAATCAGATCTCGGACATAAGTGATAATATCTTTTCTGTGTACTTTCCCAAGACTTAGGACCAGAGTGAACCTTCCAGTACAGGACAGTACTTCATCAGTGCTGCTTTAAATGTTGCTCCACTCAGGCAAACATACCATTGAATAAAAAGCTGTTCTAATTTTCCTGCATACAAACTCTTATAGAAACCACCTCTTTATCAGCTCAGAGAAGACATTTTTCAAAAAGGATTTTTTCTTTAAAATCTAAGAATAGGGAGCATTTATCTGACAGTACAAGAGGCTTCTTCTGTACTTAACCATTCAAAAAGGGTCTTTAAGATAACAAAAATGGACTTTCTAATATCACCTCTAGAATACTATTAGTACAACAAAATAAAATGCAAATTAGACTTGTAGTAATCACCTGAAAATATATTATTAAATGTTGAATTTATATTCATCTTGAAGTAAATCTTCTATCCTTTGTAATACATAAGAATCCAGATATGTCACAGACCTATCTGTTCAACTCTCACAGTACTTCTAAATCCTTTCCTGTCATTTTTACAGGAACCTTTTCAGATGGCCCAGTCAAAAACTCATTCAGATTAGTGCAAAATAATTCCCTGGATTCATTGGGGACGTACGAAATTTTAGTTTGTTAATAACTACATAAGAGACAATACTGTTTATATACAAAGGAAGCTACCTTGTAGCTTTCAATGAAAAAAAATCCTCTTTTAATGATACTGTCATTTTCATGTCATTTGCCTGGTCTGTTCACCAAAACAGGAGAATTGCCTTTGTTTCAAGATGTCTGACACTTAAACCTGAGCCAGTCTACTTGGTCTCTCTATATAATCAATTGTGAGGCTCATCTCATCCCAAGCTATAATGCATAAACGAAATTCACATAAAGCGTGTGTGCAATTATAAATTTGGTTTTATAAAGCTAAATAGTATTTACATAACTCTGTACATTACCTTCACTCCTGTTACATAAATTAAATTAAAATAAGCCAGTAAAGCAGACTACACCTGAATGAACTTGGTAGTGACTGACATTTAACTTACTGCATTTACTTTTACAACGTGCTTTCTAGTTGATTACAAAGGTGTATCCTCTTCGTGTGAATCCTGAGAAACTCCCATACGATCTGGTAACACCCATTTCACAAAGTAAATTTAGAAACTTTGAAAGGAATCTGATATGAACAGAAGATTAGCTTGTACTACTGAGTCACTGAGCGTAAGAATGTTAGACATACACATACTACATACAAGTTGGAGGAAAAAGGCTTTCCTATTTGACTAGCTGGAAGAGAACAGAAAAAAAACAGAGGTCAGGATACAGAGAAAAAAAGAGCTTCTAACTTTCTATATAATCCATAAATAAATATTTACACTTAATCCAAAACAGATTCTAGAAAACTAACTGCCTAAATTTTGTCAATAGGGTAGAAAAAAAAATGCAATGAACTAAAGTTTTAAATCTACATTTCACTGTTACCACACATTTAATTTTCTATTATCTCCGATAACAATCAAACACATTTCATGAGAGTTACTTCTTATCTGGAACTGCTTGATATATGAACAAATATGCGCTAAAAGTAGAAAAACAAGAGCACTAACAAGTGCAAGTAATATTAAAATAACCCAAACAAACATAAAAGCCCCCAACAGACAGTACTGTAAAATACTGTCAAGCATATGGCACATACCATTTTCAGGTATCACCTGAAAATTACCTCTATAGCTCTAGCACTGCTTAGTTTGCTTAATTTCTCTGAAACATAAGTCAAATTGACATCGTATGAAATAAATCTAGAGCCCCTACAGGTCTAATCACATCGCAGTGCAACACTCTACACACCTGCTCCAGGAACTTTACACAGAAGCCTCATCCTGTTGCAGTTTTATGGTTCTTCCCCATGAGATTTAGTCTGTTCAATGACATAAAAAGTAATAGTTTTGAGTCAAGTAGTTATTCTTACCTAAAACACAAACATATTTTTTCAAATACACAGGAACTTTGATCATGAATCTTCTTTGTTCTTCTATCTTTCTATCTAAACTACACTGATTTAAATTACAATTATGATACAGATGACTAGACTCTCATTTTAGAAGGTCCTTATCAAACTGTAGTAGGAGTGAGAGAATGAGGAACAGAACAACATGCTTATCTTGGTGAATCCAAGTTTTGCAGCTAAATGCAATACCTTCTAGAACAACACTAGTTTAGCATTAATTCCTGATTCTTCAGAAAATACTTACAAGAAAATTCCACAGTAGTTGCACAAAGACTGGCTAAATTATTGACCAAGAACAATGAATTGTGATCCCACATATCATGTTAAGATCCATAATTATTCAACACAAGCAAAACTAAATTGTTAGAGAACTGCACAATTAGTAAGCAATACTGACAAGAAATAAAATGACAGCTGCAATTCCATGACTACCCATAAAAAGCAAAACACATAGCTGAAGAATTCCTAAAATGTCCATTCTCATTCTATCTCACACAAATCAATGGGCATTACGTTAATTAGCACTTCTCACATAAGAGATCTTGAAGCCAATTTGACTAGTATCAGAAAAAAATGCTAAGTAATTTGAATTTTGACTGATGCACATATAATGTTAACAAAGGCATAGAGACCAAAACATAAAGCAACACGGGAAGACTGTATGCATCCATTGTGGGGCCACATCTAAAATAATACATCCCACTCTGGAGAATCCATCTCAAGAAGTGTGTTTTAAAATTAGAAAAGGTACAGAGAAAAACACCAGGAGTCAGAATGAGATGCATTACCAAAGATGTTCAAGCCCTGATTAATCTCCTGGACTGAACAGATATGGCTATGTTCTCATATACCATTTTTACCATTGTTAAATGTATATATTATATTATTAGATCCCATYGAGAATGATCCACACTATTAAAAGGAAATTATTTTGAGAACTAAATAATGTAGAGGTCCACTAATATAGCCAATTTTGAAAGCATAGTATCTGTCGTTAAAGATTTTGTTTTCCTAAAGAACTTTAGGATGGAATATATTTCCATTAGTGTCAGATTACAAAGTTAATTTTTTTGGCTAACTTACAAATACCATTTTTTATAATTGAAACATCTGGGCTTCACATTTCATGTGAAAAGAGACCAAATATGCACATCCTTCATATACCTTTTATTCATTTCTTAGAGCTAAATTACTACTCCAGATTCACCTTCAATTGTCTAACACTAGCACTGTTTTTTCTCAAAGACATGGAGCATGGTCTCCTTGATTTGCAGAATACAGTAAGAGACTAGATAAAACAGTGAAGACAACATGAGTGTAGTTCCCTTTGAGTCCAATATGAATACCAGAAAAATCAATGCTATCGTTCAGTTCTCATTAGGAGGTCATCACTAACGCAGCAATTCACATTACTTTCTAGCAGCTCTGACTTACAGGAGAAACAGGTATATTATTACTGGTTGACTACCAAGGGGCAAGGGAGAATCCAGTAGCTTTCTGCCTGCAAAATTTAGCTGCACTTACACTGTTCTAATCCACAAAGGGCACAACCATCAACACAACTATGACAAAAATATTTTTTCTTTTATTAGTGGAGTTTTATTCGTGCCTGTGGCCATTATGAAGTCCCTGGCTCGTGCTCTGACCATGGTGCTGAAAACGTAAACCAGCTTGGATCAATGGTTTTTTAACTAGTCTTTTCAGTCCAAGAAGCAAACACAACCTTCTCAGCTATGAAGATAGGTGGCCAAAATCTCAGCTTACGTGAAATGGTAAAATTACTTTCACCTAGCCTAATCCACAACATGTAGGCTCCAAAGGCATTGTGAAAAGAAGTCAACACATAGTACTAGGTTCCAAATTGTATTCAGTCCCGAGAGTAGACACCATCAGAAAAATGCTTTATGTAGGAAGAGATTGACCATGGGACACCAGTACTTAATACCTCTGACAAGACTTAACTTCTGATATCAGAGTCACCGCTTGCCCCAGAATTAACAGATTTATGAGACCACTAACTAATCTTCTCAATTTGAGGGCTTAACAACTTGTTGCTGTCTTTTCCTATCTGATTCACAGTGAAGCTCTACATAATTAATGGATTCTTAGCTGACTTCTTTCACAGGTTCATTTCCTTGACAAGAATTACCTTTTCACCTCTATTTACCTCCTTCTTTAATTGAATCCTTCTTAAGAACTTCGCTGCTTATATACACAGCAGTTTTGTAAACAGTAGTGCTAATTCCTTCTTGCATTGTTAATGTTATTCCAAGCTATTGTAAAAAGCAAATAAAGTCTCATTAAAATGAGTCACGATAAAATTGTATTTGATCAATAACAGACATATCGCTTTTACTTCTCAAGAATACAAAATATTCTTAACAGATATTGTCTAATTTATCTGAATGCAGACAGAGGCATCCTTTTATTGCCTCTGTTATTTGCAGACATGCTTGCTTCCTGGAGTGTACTTCTATTTTGTTGTGTCTAGCTATAAACTACTCAAGTCAAGTCATTTCCATTACCTTCCACTGTATCATTTCTTCCTCCTATTTCTGAATTCAAGAAATAACTTACATCCCATTTCTTGGCATCTTCAGGTCTGGAGTAAGCATGAGCAGTTGTTAGGTTCGCTTTACGATCTACCCATATTTATATAAATGCACTTTTAAAAATTTTTCCTAATTCATGAATTAATCATGCTGATATTCAATTGTTGTATTCTTTTTAAATGTATGGTCATCCTGAGCATATAATAAATCTACAAATTTGCCCCTAGCAAAATTAACATATATTGATAACACCTACATTGCAACGTATGGAAAAAATCTAATATTCTCCAGCAGAAAGAAAAGTAAATTTAACACTGAAGACTCAGCTAACATACGTCGGCAATTATTATTAAAAACAAACAAACAAAAATTCCTGCAGTTCTTATCTGCACTTATAGGAGTATATGAGGACTAGACCCTTCAAATTTGGTACTATGTCTCCCACTCCCAGAGTGCATTACACTGATCATATTTTTAAAGCAATAATCACAGTTGTTGGGAATGGAAGACAGAATTCAGTACAGCTTAGGCTTTTCTTTTTATGTAAGATGCAGAAAAAGAACATTAACACGTTGCACTTTAAATTTTACCTATGTCCAGCTTAAATTGCAAGCTAGCACTTACAGTAGCTTTTCTAGTGATTAAACATAAAAATGTAATCATGACAAGAGGACAAGTTGAGTAGCTAAGATGGCTGCACATAAGCAAAAAGCATGAAACCTTAAACAAGTAACACAGTTTTCAGTTAGGGTGCACATAAACTATTAATAGTAACTGTTAGTGCAATTTATTCTTTTTATAACTATGTCAAAAATTCAAATCATACTTCAATAATGACACTGAGAGTAAGTCATTACTGAATGCTCATAGAAGCTGCATATGACTGTTTTGTCGTCTTTCTAGCTCTCCAGAGGGTAGCATTTGTTTGACTCGTATCATAATCAAATGCAGCAGTAACTTTATTCTTTTGCTTCAGTGGAATACCAAGGAATGCATGGGTACAGAGCCTTACATTTATTTTTCAATATCGCCCATGGTTACTCGGCCATCAGAAGAGTTACAGCAAGACAGGGTGGAGAAATATAAAGAGGTATAAAGCCCCCCATTACACCAATTTATTTTATCCCTTTAGCAGTGAAGTATTTTTTTATTTAAAAATACCTTATCTAATGTTTCAGTGCAGTCATTTTAGAACAGTGTAAAAAAAAATCTGAAAAAACTTACAAACTATATGCACAAAGAGTCTTCTCCACTCCCAGGAATACTGCTTGCTACTTGCGCAGTTATCAAACAATGTAGCTCACCATATAATTTCTGCCTTGCAGAATTGCACTTTAATAAAAGCTGTACTAGAATACATCCAAAAACATGAAGAGCATTTATGAAACACATACAAACACATTCAATTTAGTGGATAACACACCTTAATTTTTCATTAACTGAACCCTCAATCAAAAAGCAAAGTTCATGGTATAGGCTAATTAAAAGCAGATGTTTTTCTAAGAAAAAAAAAAAAGAATCTCTGAAACTGGATCATTTTCATACAGAGAAAACAACTGGCTGAAAGGTATTAAACACTTATGAAGCAGGTCAAAATTCTTGAAATACTACAGTAACACTCAAATACTGAAAAAGAAGCCTCTTTTTGCAATAGGGCAAAGAACAATGCTCTCATTAAAGTAGCTGTCTAGCCCAAGATAAACAGCCAGTGAGGAAAGCCATTATTTAGTCTCTGTCTACTTTCTTAAGGGAACAAACAATAAATGTTCTGGGGAGTGAAGGAATTAACAACAGCTGCTTGGCACAAAAACTGATAAAAATAATGACTATGAGATTGCCTGCATGTGGAGTTTGTACCTATCTTCACAACTGTGATTGGTTTATGGCAAGTTCCTGGTGAAAGGAAAGGGAGTTCCGGTTTGCAAACTGCATCATTTTTACAACTATAGGAATATAGGGTTTTATTCATTCCCTTTCTGAAGGAAATTAATCTCTTGCTATAACATAAAATAGACAGTTTTCATACATGGAAACAGAGTGATATCATGTCCCATTTACATGTAAAACACAGCAAACCACTGCGTTTTTTTTATTACGACTCTAGGTTAAAATGCCTATTATAATATATTGTAGCACAGTATATTTTGTTACAATCATCATACTGAAGTATTCACTGAACTGAAAAATATGGAAAACCAATATAATTTATGTTTCTGTTTTTAGGTTTGATACATATATTGTGCACTTAAAATCAATCACTGAAGTATATTAAGTAAAATATATTTATTCTGTAAGATGTTAATCTATATGMTTTCATCCTATTAGTTTAACCTTATTAATCTGAGGTTTACAGCAGGTATTTTTTGATGAACACTTTCTCACTACCTCTGCAGGGGCAGACAACTCAAGACAAAACACTTTCMAATATACAGCCCTTCTAGTTTTTAGCTGCGGAATAGGTCTGTTCACCCTATCATAGACTTGTTTTGCTAAGCACCAAAATAAATTCTCATTAAATCATATTCTTCATCTCAGGCCTTTTAATTCAATGTTTAAGCAAAGGGCACTCACACAGCTAATAACAAATGGGAATTCGCTAATCTTAATCAATCATCATCAACCGGTAAAAAGGGACTCTGGTACTTTCCAAATAATCMCACAATGKTTTTTKKTTKTTTGTTTTTTGTTTTTTTAAACTTTTTAGATTCAATTCCAAAACACTCTTATATAGGCTTTGTCTCTAGAGAGTATATTGGGAAATTGAAGTTCTGAGTGCAACATAATTAAATATCCTCCAAAAAAGGCAGAAAGAAAGTAGATCCTACTGCTCCGCAACTAAGCTTTTTCTGAAACACATTTAGAAGACCAAACCATCACCAGTTTGATCTTTGTTCCCCCAAATCCTCATTACTCAGCTTTGACGTAGATGTAGAGCAACCGATTCTCCAAATTATTGAAAGAAAGATGATTTGGACTTCAGTGCAAGAGCTCTTAATATAAAATCAGCTTCCAGAAAATGACATAAAAGTTTGCCCTAGGATGCAACTACTTGTGAGTCCCCCTCATGTGTTTCCCAAATTCTAATTTTTATTTTTGGTTCGCATCACTTCTTAACACCCAAAATTAATCATACATGCTTTTGATTTCTGCTTAAACTCTGCTGATTGCTCCTGTGATCCTCTTCCCACCTCAAAGCCTAACCATCTTGATCCTGATCATAGGYATCAAATTTGGAAGTGATTGTTTTCACCATCCACTGCTTTCAGTCAATCCTCTCTTCCAAGGAATTCTCTTATCCTTTCCTCTCCTCTTGTTACAAAATAGAAAGGAGGAACATCAAAGGGAAGTCTGATCCTTTTTTAAGGTGTGCTAGGGGTAACAGGATAGCTTTCAGTTCTCACATTCCTCCTAGTCCTCTCTTCTCTTCTGTATAGAGGTGACAAATGCTTTCTCAACACCATATGCTCATCCAAGTACTTCACCGCTGATAAGAAGGACATGTGATACGCCTCTGCCTCCTCCCTTGAGCTTAGGCAGAGCTTATAATAACTTAGATTTTTAGCTGTTAAACCCCAAGAAATCAGAATCTTCTCTCTAGGTATATCAGACTCACCATCTAAAATAAGAAAACCTTATGTCATAGAAATATAGTTATTTCTTTCTTATGAAAAACGACAGCTTCATCTGGTCTTCAGCACTCAACATCCAACAACAAAAAAAGACAMAATTCTTAGAAATGAGATATAGGATTTGTTCACCCAGGGTAGAAATCTGTAACGTTCACATCCAACCAAAGCAAGGCTTTTCATCCAGCAGTTGAAATTGAACAACAGCGTCAGAAATAACGCTCTTTTTCCGAGACAATGGTCTAAGACTGTGAACTCTTAAGTGCCCCTCTGTGGTTACGTATGGAAAAGCACCTCGACAGCCTTCAAAGGCCTGGGCCTGAGATCACAGCTGTTCTGCGACCTACAGAGAACATATAAAACTCAGCAAAGTCAAAACAGGAAATATATTTTCCATCTGTCTCCCCAGAATCAGCAGTTTTCTGAGAAAAGGAAGTTAAATATCATTTACTTTGCATTCAAAAGACTACACGCACAGAAGCTAAATGAGTTCCAAAAATAAAAGTGTTTTACATCAGAAAAAGCAGCTTAGGGAGCCAAATCTAGATTTGCCTTCTTTTAAACTTAGTTCTTAAATATATTTTCCTTTCAATGCTTTCCAATTTCAGTCATCATCCATAACTTATCACTATTATCAGAATTTCAGATGTCCTCAGATGATCCGATGCTGTACTTCATYCACAGATGTTCACTTTTTTCTGTTATTCAGTTCTCAATATCTCTATTCTATTAATGAGATAATAGTTAATTGAATAAACAAGATTATGAAATGGATCCAAGTATAAGATGAATAACTAAATCAAACCTAGAGTGATTTTGCAGTGATCCAGTGGCCTAAGAAACAGGATTCATAATCCATCAATCACTGTGAACCACCGTCAATCTCAAGAGAAAATTCCTTGAAACTAGGAAAGGGAAGTGAACTGCTCTTTCAGTCTAATGTAAGAAACGAAAAACTAAAGCCGTTTTGCTTTGTTTTGTGTCTTTCAAGACAATGCCACTGTTCAGGCATATCTAAATAGCATGCACCTCAAAAACAAGAAAGAACATGATGTATGACACTGAAGTGGTATCTCTTTCCTTGCAAATCAGCAGCATACTTGTTCCCTTCTGGAGAGTATGTTACAACATTCATTAATAAACTAAGCAGTAAGTGAAGGAGCAGCAGGGTCTGATGGAACTGTTGTCTTTCGCTGAAAGAATAGCTCAACTTCCAAGCTCTCAGAACGGAGGTTAAAARAGTGAGAAAATCCTGTTTAATATTCAAGTAGGGATGAAAAAGACTTTCCAGCTGCCACACGAGTGGCARTGATGTAAATTTATTCTATTAGTGCACTCTGAGTAGGAAAAATTATACTAATACTGGCTTCCTTGATTAATTAAATCATAATTGGAGCCATACTTATTCCTAACATCTTGCTAAACTCCCTTATTATAACAGGTCAGAGGCTATTTGGCAGAAAAAGAGGCTGTCAATATGCTTGATCAATACAATTCCTCATGACTCATGGATTTCACATAGAAATAATTGTCATTGTGTGGCATTTATGGTCGAGAATTAAATGAATTAAACATTGAAGAAAAAAAATAACATGACAGACGAGCTTCTACTAGGAAAGTACCTATTTKCAGACGAGATTTTCTCTTGAGCCGGTAGATGGCACCGTTCCTTCTCTTTAGGAAATGTGACCCAAGCGAAAACAACAACAAAACACATAATCGGGAAGAGCTGTTGCAATTACGTAATTTTATTTCTGTGCATTCTTTGCATAAAATAGCATCTGAGGCAAAGGATTCAATGGACAAGGACATAAAAAGGATGATCATACTGATCAATCTCACCAGGAGACTGGGATAAAATAATCGAAAATAGTGAATGACAGTGCAATGGTAGATCAGACTTTTTTTTATTTTTTACCTGTGAATCATAATAAAATGAATAGAGGTAATTTACACAGAATTAACGGATTATCAGGTATGAAATTATCAGTAGAGGATTATTAGTAGAAAATTATCAGCTATGAAATCCTCACATATAAAAGCCTTCCTTTGCATCTTTCTCAACCCCATGTGTTTGATGGAGGCCCTGAAACACAGTATTTTAAAACAACTATTCTACTTCTAAAAAAGGTGCTCATCTACACAACAATTTAAGAATAATCCTATTAAGCAGCTACAGCTAAAGAGGGTGGTAACAATCTGGTCATATAGGTTAATTTTATTAGGAATAGCTAGGCTCTGTGCAAAATAATATTTTAAAAAGACATGCACACTATTTTYGGAAACAAGAATGTCAATTCAATAGTTCATATATATGTACCAACAAAATAAAAACAGGGCCTTCAAAATTATCTGGATAAAAAAAAATGTTCACAGTGCATAACATAGTTCAGTGTCTCATTGTCTGGGCAACTTCTCATTTTAAAAACTGTCCTCTGTTACTTTAAAGAAGACATAGTATTATATTTACCATTCATTCTGACACTCAAGGTTTTATTTATAAAGGCTAGATCACTTTCTTTAAAGTGTTCTAAGCCTTCCCATCTGCATTACAACATAACGATATACTGCTTTTAGGTTAATGTATGTTATGGAAAGGTATATTTTCTGCAACATTGAAAAGACATTTGTCTAATATTTCTTGTATTTTTTCCACAACACAAATACAGTTTGATTGTAGAAACTTYTATATTCATTCTAGGATAAACAGAAATTTACTGTCATCAGTAATGTCATCAGTACTACTTCAGTAATGATGACAGAGCATGACCAATCTGAACATTGACAATACCTGACRTATTGTGCCAGAGATACAGCCTCATGGCATTCCTGCAACATTCAGGAGCAGGTGCATAGCACTGCATAAATGCCCAGAGTCCTTTGCTGCTTTTGCGTACCCTTCATCCCCAAGAATAGACTCCAGGGAAGACTAGCACGCTTTATGCTGTCTTAATGAAGCTGGAGCTCTGTAAAGCAAAGATGGATCAAAGAAATTGCTGAAACTGAGCCCATGAAAATAGACAAAGCCATCATAAAATGTGTGTTTGACAATTACTRTATCATTTCAACACTGAAATTATTTCCTAGCTGTACAAAACAAAAATAATCTGCATATATGTAATTGAAGGAACATAATTCCAAAGCTATTTGCACACAGCTGAAACGACTCTTCTCCTTACTGTGCATCAAGAGTAGGTAAATCTACAAATTAAGCTAATACAAAAGAAAGTTGGTTTTTGATTAGTTCCTAAACTATTTTTTGCTATAAAATTTGTATATATACATGCACATTTTGGCAGAGATTTTTAATACAATCCATTTAAGTACCATCTTCCATCTAAACATCTGGAATTCCTCCAGTTCTACACAGGCAGCCCTTTCTTATGCTTAAAAAAATTAAGATAACTTTATTCAAGAAGAAAGAGAACTTTATACATATATGTGCATGCACGTACATACACACATACACATAAGTACACCTCATGCTAGGAATAATTCCTGTATTATGAAATGACTGGACCCCCACTAYTGAAATGTAGTTAGTTGTGGTAGGAAATGGACAAGCTATTCAATTTTAAGGAGCAAAACAGTTCAGATAAAAACATAAAAATGTATATTTTTTCAGAATTAGTCTGACAGAAGAATATAATGAATCAAAAGATAGGGCTCTATCTGGCCTATTTTTCACCACTGAGACACCAATTCTCTACTCATACCTGGAGAAAACACGTTACTTTAAATCCTGCCTAAGGATCATTCCAGACTGAAGGTGCTTGAGCAATTGGTTCMATCTGTCTCCACAAACCAGAATAGGAGTTTCTGCAGCTTCCCCCTACTTCCCAGCTCCAGAGCTGCGCCACTTATAGGAACTGTTCTCACATACACGCAATCCACTGACTCACCACCTTGTCTCCCCTTGCAAAGCACCCTGGCTTCTCTTTGCAAATTCACTGCAGTCACTGGGCAGGTGGAAGCAAAAGCTGGGGCTTCCAGTTCTGCTGAACTGAAACGAGCAGCCCCTCAACCACTGCAGCTATGTGAAAGCAACCTTGTGTCTAGTCTGTACACACAGTGGTTCACTGTGATTAGCTGCACTCAGTGATTCACTGCAGYCCTTCTGTGCTTGCTACAGCAGCTGCCTCCATCTTCTCACTGCGACAGTGTTTACTCAACAGGCAGCTTTACTGGCATTGCTTCTCCATCCTGCCCTTCCATTTCTCCCCCAATCTGACAGGAGCAAAAAACAAACCCCAGCAGACAGGATGTATTTGCAGTAGTGGAACCACAGTAACTGGTTGATAGAAAGGCCCAGTAAAATGCAGTAACTTRCATTTACGGTAGCCTGTTTTACCCTGCACTACCACAGATTAGGAGCATGACTGTCACAGATGGGCTGACTAGGGGAAACACTGAAAACTCTAGTATTAAGGGGTTTTTTGACAGGACCCTAGGTTCAGCACATGGTCAGCCTCTGTCAGCCATTTGAGAATGGAGTTAGTGGGGGAAGGAGGGTCTAGAAAGGGATATTCCAAGTGGCTCTGCTCAAAAAGACTGCTTTTAGATAGAATAATACAGGCACCATTTTCCAAGGTAATTTGGGCAAAGAGCTCTCCCTGTAGCTGAACACCAACATGCTTTGTRGGTAAGTAACTTCCCCACTTCATCACCTAAATATTGCTTCCATAACCTTGTGGGAAAGTAAAAGCAGCAGGCACCCTTTATKGAGTGCCCCAAAGATGAATGTTTGAATAAACAGTAAGCAGCAGCAAGCTGTCAAAATTCATGCCAACATGTGATGGCGCAGAAAAAATAGAGAGACTGCAAGGGAAATGGAAAATAACGTGAAGGACCTTCCCCTGATAGGAATTCATTGACCAAGGAAGGGAGGATTGGACAGTAAGCCTGCAGTCTCTCATCATCATCTTATTTGCTCCCTGTGTTCTTGGACAAGCTAAAAGAATACAAACACAACCTTGTTCCCTTAGGAGGGTGACAGTTGCCAGCTACATGCCCTATGTGACCTCTTACTTCAGGGCCTCTCTTCAGAGAATTGGCTTCTCTGTCAGCCAATTAAGCAGCCCAAATACCAGAATCCCAAAAAGAAAGAAAAAATAAAAGGAATAAAACAGTCTGTGACCTCTGAAAGTTTGCTATTTACTTTTCAGCAATAATGTACATGAGCTGCTGGTTTCCCATTGGCTTTTCACTGCATATATCCAAACACACTTCAAAGTGGGCACTCAAAAYAAGACATTGAGAACCACTGCACTGTAAAGCATGCACCATGATCCAGGTCACTCACAATAAACTAACTTGAGGGCACTGTAACTCATTAATGAACTTTTTCTCCTGGCATTGTTCACAGCTCTGCAGCCAGAGAGCTCCTGGGAGCCTGTCGCAATCACCAGCAAACAGCCTGTCTTGGAAAGTTACTCTGGGATACTACCAGGCAAAAGTGGTTTAGGGAACATTGGTTTCTTTGAAGTAAAAGTAACAGGARACCTTTGAAACATCCAGATGCCTTTACAAGTATCTAGAATTAGACTTTGCAGACCCTTACCCACAAAATTACTTAGTTGTTTCATTGCTCTGAATCTGGATGGTAAGGTTTACTGAGAGTTAGTTATTTAATTTGGAGTAATTCTTGAGAATTGTAGTATTTTTATTTAAATTATTCAAGAACATTTCTGGCCAAGATATATCGAAGAAAAAGGACGACTCTACGGTTTTAAATTTCTTCTTCTGACATTATCAGGCACAAATATAATTGTTTCCAGCAGAGAAGAGCATACATCGGGGGGAAAAAAATCATATTGTAAAAATCAAATAAYGTTGGCTTGTGAAAATTCACTGCAATGCAACTGTATTTGTTAAAGTAACAACTTCCTCTCTTCAAAATATGCAAGAACTACTTCTCACAGGAGGAAGCAAGCATGACTTTTATTTTCTGGAATCATAACATGCCTGGAATAGCAACACAACAGCAATTCTGAAACAGCAGGAGCTCTACTGCCACCTAATGAAAATATGATTAAAAAACAAAAGTAATTTGAGAACGCAGCACTAACCGAGGGAGCAGGCTGCAGAAGGCAGCATTACAGCTGAATTTTAACAAAGGTGGAAAAAAGGACAYGACATGAAGAGTATTTCCTAACACACTTTTGCATTTGCTGCCCGTCTTGGCACGCTACAGCTAAAAGACTGGGGCTATTTTAGTAAAATAGAACAAAGTAGTAAGAGTAAAAATAATACAGGAAACTATYGGGAGTAGATTTTCACTTTCTTTTGTCGATCAGAAAAGCCTGACAACAGAAGAACCACTAAGTGAGTGTACTGGTTTAATTACACAAATGATTTCTTATAACCCTCAGAAAAATCAAGCTTCAATTTCCTCATGTCAGGATCAGTACCAAACAGACACGTACATGGAGGCACGTTGCCTCCATTCAGAATCAGTCACCACAATGCTTCCTACGAGTCGTAAAGATTCAGGATAGTAACTTATGCTCTTGCTTATCTGGCAGAAAATTAAGATTTTTGTTGAGAAAATTAAGAAAATTAAGATGTGGCAGAAAATTTAAGATGGAAAATTAAGATGCTACGCCTTCGAATCAGTACAAGTTCATCGTTCAAGATTCTGAGTTCACATCTAAGGGATTTAGATCTGTTTAGTACTTCTTGTCCTCTAATTTGTGCATGCGACTGCAGAAAATGGATAGAAGGTCGCCATGCCCAGGAAGATATGGATATAGCCCATACCTTGGTCTGAGCCACACTATACAACTTTACTTTCAGCTTCTACCACTAACAAGTAGAATTTTCTCAGATTTACTTTCAGCAACAAATCAGGCAGCAGGCAGAAAATATTCAAGAAACACAATGAGACTTTATCTAATACTAATATAGATATGGCAACTGCAAATGCCAAATGTTACCTGGTATTAAAAATAACAAAAGAGTTATTCCAATGGCAAAACAGATTGTCTGATATTGCTTGACTACTGATACACTGGGAGTAATTATGGGAAACAGATAAAATGATCCTTTCTATACCTTCCTGCCTTCTTTTACTATTCCCAAATTGCCATCACAAAGAAAACAAAACACTCACGTGGATGATCCTGTAAGACAATAAACCACTGAAAAATAGCAGATTTGTTTTTATTATTTAAAAATATTATTTACTATTAAAAGCCTGTTCAGAATGTAGTATCACAACAGTTTAAAGATACCAGATAACAGTACAGATCTTGCTAGCTGACAGGAATCCATACTCTACATTTTTCAGGCTCTGTATGCTGCCTTTTCTTTTTTCCCTTTTTTTTTTTTCCAATTCCAAGCAAAGATGCTGAGAATCTCACTTGATTCAAACAAAGTTTACCCCATGTAGTCAATGCATGAGATAAATGTTGAAAAGAGCGTTAATGCACATTTGCAACCTGTTAGTGCCATTTGCAGTCCAGGTACACCAGCAGCAGGACTGCTCACCTACCAATGTTTGAAAGCTTCTCATTATAAACTCCTTCCCCTGCATTTCCAACTCTGATAATCAAATTAGCAGGATATTTGTCAATCTGCTATACAATGCAACAGGAGACAGCCTACTCCCTGTTCCAGCAGAAGCTTACCACATGAAGCATGCTTACTCAGACTCTACACAGACCACAGGGTTATCCACAAAACTTTAGACACTATGAAAAAGTATAGTTTTGGATGTATTTCTTATTTATCTCTATTTTAAGTAATTTTTTGCTGCTTGCACAGCCATGTCATTCAGCAAGAAAGCAAAGAAATTTACAGTGCTGGACTCAAAAACTTTTGTTCTTTTTTTAAAAAAAAATCTATTAAAGCAATAGAAATAAACACATGGCTTACGGGTTTAAAATTGTCTTTGAGTATCAGCTCCAGAGAGCTAGTCATTTTTTAGCTCTTGRCATGGCAAGAAGAAACGATTCACATAAGAGACTCCTAGTATATCCTTTTTAAAATCTAAATCACGATTTCCAGCTGACATTCTTAATGCACATTGTCTTGCAACAAAATCTYACTTTTGCAAACAATCATCAAACCACCAAAGTCCAGATATTAAAAACTAGAGGGGTGGGAAATCTAGTTGTGTACCATGAAAACTCACTCAGTTCACGATGACACAGAAATCATGTGTTTCCTGCACACGCACATGCGTACCACCAAGTTTCAGACAAGTAAGATTTCATTATTTGGTCCCATGCAATTCTCTGAGACATACTTCATTCTATACAAATAAAATTACACTACTTTTTGAGTTTTAGCCAAGAATCTAAAACCATGATGGCTCTACAGCCAATTTGGGGAGGAAGCCAAGAAGATCATTTCATAGATGTATTTTTATGTGCAAATGGTCTTCAATGAGTATTACAGTGTCTTAAAACTAGATATTAATTGAATTCTTGTAAAAAAAAGTCTTGCTGCTCTGTAACAGGAGCTTTCCAGGCACTGAAAAAAAAAAAAAATAGACATGGAATTTAGATCATGAATATAACTTAAGTAACATCATTCTATTTGCAATTCAAAAGGTATTTCTTCTGACTATTGAAGATGGTGTGTTAGCTTCTTAACTAAGGCAGCATTCTCTGACTTGATAATTAAATGAAACGACATCAGAAATCTAGAACTAGTCAAAACCAGAAACTGCATAAAAATTTCCAGAATACAGCTGCCACTGCACTTTGGTGACTGTGATTTCCTATCCCATCCAGAATGTGATTAATAGTTACCTTCCAAAAAGCATGCCATTCTGATTCACTGGTGGATAGGAAATAACTGAAGTTACCTTCCGTTCCTTTGGGCTGACGGATGCATTCCAGATGTTAATAGTGAAGCAAGCATCCCTTTACCATATTTGGTTTTAACATTTCTAGATATCAAAGTACAGAATTCTGTCTTCATAGTCTGTAGGCCCTCCCATTTTCTTATATGCCTTCTAGTTCCAGCATTTACTCTCAGCTCTTAGTTGGAAAGGAGGAGAACAAGAGARTAAGAGTCCCTTAATAAAAGTGCAGCAAGTGTCCAGTTATTCTGAATTGTGTTATTCAGAATTTAGAATTAAGGGCCACTTTTATTCACTMCTAGTGCTAGACTTGAGGGTTTTCTAATACATGCTAGTCCTTGAAAATTTGAGAACAAAGATGTGGACAGAGAAAGACAACTGAATGATGTTTACATTGCCTCATTTAAAAAAAAAAAAAAAAAGGAAAAAGGAAAATGCAGCATCTCTGTCTGAGACAAGCAGAAAGTTATAAAGGTTATGAAAGGTTATAAAAAGCTGTCTGTCTATATCATTTGCAAACTACTCATAACTGACCATACATGTTTTCTGCAGGGTGGGAGGTCTTGTAATAATTTTTTAAGCTTCAAATTCTTTTACTTTGCTGAAGTATTTTAAAGACTATATTAAACATGGAAGTTGCATGGAAGTAGAGAAAAAAAGTAGGATCATTTACTCTAATGAAACTTGAAAAATTGAACATTTAATGCCTACATTCATCACCTTCTTCACCACCAGCACTTGCCTCATCTTTTGCTTAGTTCCTTTTTTTCAGCAATAGGACTTCACCCTGGATGCTACTTTAAATTGTTGGGTTTATGACAGCAAATTACATGCTAGATTTTGCCCACAGTTTAATAAAAACACAAAAACAGCAACAAAAAGGAAAAAAAAAAATCTGTCTAGCAAAATCAGACTGCTTTGAAAGCAGTTTTCTGCTGGAAAGAGTAAATTGTCCAGATTTCACTTTTTTTTTGTGGGAAGGCTTTATCTTTTTGTTTTGTTTTGTTTTCAAAGAAAAACTTAACATTTTTCTTTCAAGGATACATATCAGACATTCCAGCAAAAGTCAGTATGAAGTGGAGATTAAAGCCTGAACTTAGAGGAAAGCAGGTCTTGTTTAATTGCTCTTAATTTTTGCTTTTAAAAATACCAAGAAATTGGGAATTATTAAGATAGCATTTCTCACAGTTATAACACTAGATCATATTAGAGATCTAAAAAAATCACCAAAAGATTTATGTTAAATTCCACTAAAATTGCACTTTGTTTTTCTTTAAAATTAACAAAGTTAATTGGGGAAAGAAAAAAATTCTTTTTCCAAGTATGTTTCCTTTTATGACCTAATCAATAATGGATAATTTAAAAGTAAATAAGGTAAACTGATTGCAAACAAATTCAATGATTTAGTGATAAGATTTCTACAAATAGCTTCCTTGCTCATGTATAAGCAGGAGTTCAATCCAAGTACCTTCTAGACTATCACGGGGTATACCGGTTCCTCAACTGCCAAAAATGTACACACTAACCCACCACTGATTGAATCAGTCAAAGTATCACTCATGTTTGTGCACTTGTCACGTGAGCAAATATAATATATCCATATGGATAAATATATATTTGCAAGTAGATATATGCGGTTGTACTACACCTGTGCAAATCCAGGGAGTGACTTCTATGAAGCAGTAGAGCTTGTCTAATACATGTCAACACTATAGTTAAGGTCCCATTTTTGAACTTGCAATTTGCAGAGCCTAAAGTGAAAACCTGTTTTTAATAATTAATCTGTAGATAGATGAAGATTTTTTTTTTTTTGCCTTTCAAACACTGCAATGCTCAAATCACTTTGCACAATCACATATAAAATATGGGCAGTGCTGTAACTGTGCTGTCAAATGTGACAGCCATTTTGTACTCAGTAATATTTCAAACACCATCGAAATGCAACCATACAAATGTCACCTCTGCATACAGAACTGTATAAATGAAGTAATATTAATCAATTAAGGGACAGTGGAGCAAATGCAGAAGCAGCCAAGTCTCCCTAAGGATTACAATGGGGAGTTCTAGGTGGGCAATCAAGTTTGAACTGCAGACCTGCCAAGGCACACGGATTCTCTGTACAATAAAACGGATTTCCGGTCCCACACAGAGGGAAACTGGGAAACTTTTGCCTGCAGTGAGACAAGAGAAATTTTACTATTATACTGGCTGCAAAGGGTCATTTATCACATTGTTTTGATCTCTGATGACAAGAATATATGATTAGGTACAGGGTAGGTCACCTACATATTTCCATTCCAAATCTCTTAAGATCACATTTTCACTTGCATTACCATAACACTGAATGAATTACATTACTTCTCTAGGCTGCATGCTATGGTAACATCCTGCCCAAAACCTTCAAGCAGAAATGAAGATCCCCAAACAGATGAGCTAATACGATCCTCCTAATACGAGGAGGATCACTATATGGCACTGTAATTACCTATGTATACCATACACATTAGATCAAAAGAGTAAAAATATGTCCTGCCACTCTAAACTGCACATACTGATAGTGCTCAAAGAATCTCCGCTTCTCACCCCAAAATCACCTCGATATCAAGTTGTTTTAAAGGAGGCAGTACATACCAAATCAGTTTCTTTCCATCACAGATTTCACATATTTTACAGATTCATAAATTGTGCTGTACTCTAGTAATTCAAACTTCTGTTTTATACTGATCCATAAGAATAATGATAAAAGGTTGCCATTCACAAGTGTCATTCAAAATTACTGCCCTTTTATCTTTGAAGGGGCTAAATCTCAAGATGTTCAACCTTTTTCTCAAAGTTGTTTCAACATGTGAAGGTGCAGCATCTGTTTTCTCCCAGCACAAAACTGCTCTGTGGTTCAAAGGGCTTTGAACACACTATTCAAACCCAGGGATAGTTGGGAGCTGCAGAGACAATGCAGAAGCTACAGGGATTGTGTGACAGCACAGAAGAGAGGCACTAGGAGCTGGCTGCCAGAGTCAGCCTTTACTCTTGGCATCGATAAAGCCACCTGGGTAACAGATTTTCATGGGCAATAAAACAACCACAGGCCCATTTTATACTGCTGCAGTTGGGGAGCATACAAGGGAGTTAAACAGTTGCTGCAGTACCCTCTCAGAACCAGGTCTTACTACAAACTACTGTCAGCACAACTAGGAAGTAAAAACGCACCCAGTTCCAGTGCTATCATCTCCTCTACTAGCACTCTCATCTTTAGAGCGGCAGAGTTGTTCCTCCTGACTGGCTGGATAGTATTACTCAAGGTGCTTTGAAAGTGTAGGAAAACAGGGCAGGTGCTAGTGGGAGTTAATAATGAAGGTAGAAAATAGACATGATTGAGCTCCTTACTTTTACACTTAAGTAATAGCCACTTTCCTTGCTGTGCAGCCTGGGGGAAGGGAGAGAAACCAAGCCTGGCAAAATCCTCTTAAGTCACAGCAGTTCACTTGCAACAAGCAGTACTTTCAGCACTGTTTTCCCAACCACTAGCCTCTCAAAGACTGCATTTTTTTTTCTGGCTGGCATTTGGGCAGAACACTCAGGCAGTAGGAGGTAGCAGAGTGTCTAATTTGTTTGTACGGTTCAGAAGCAAGGGATGCCTGGCATAGAAAAGGCATGAGGGCTGAGGGAGGATTGCCAGGATCTTGGCCAGAAATCACGTCCTGAGACAGAAGGAAGGAAAGATGGCAAGAATAAACAACAATTAGTTTCAACTATTTTAACAACTAACAGTCATTACAAATTATACTCCTTAAGGAACCACGTTTGTTATACTTACCAAGAAATATAAAAACAATTAACTGGAGATAGGCAAACAGATAAGAATGCTTTAAAACTGGAATGCTGGAGACACTTTTATTTTAAACAATGCTCAAGAAATCAAGTCCTAATTACTCCTGTAAGCCATAGAAAGCTTTCCCCCCCTCCGCTTTTTTGGGAGAGGAGAGCGGGGACAGACCAGAGGAGAAGGAGGAGGGAAGCAGAAGTCTTCCTTCAGGCCATTGACATCAGCACAATAATAACTCAATTTATATAAACTTACTGATGTGCTGTAGGAGAAAACAAAATTTCCATATTCATAAACCTCACATTAGTTGCTTATAACTAGTAGATAATAATAAAAAAATTAGTAGCTGCCTAAATAATAACTGGTAATTACTACTATTGGAGAAAATATACTTTTTTAAAGGAACTACAGAGCTTGCTTGGATCCTAAGAGACCAAATGAACTTATAAAACCTATACACAAGTGATAAAAATCAAGCTTAGTTTCATTAGATTTTATCTCAGATAGAGACCCCTTTAATTTGAAAGTTCTAAATTCAGCAACTACGTCAAAGTAATACTGCCAAAAGCCTCCATGTCTCCATTTTCTCCACATATCTGTTCTGCTCCAAAACACAGAATTTGCTCTAACAACATCTACAGTAAAGTCCATAAAACTATTTTTTAAAAACTATAGATACAAAATGAGATGAACTCAGCTAAAAGATTAACAGCATTAAAAACCTGTATCAAAACAGTAACACACCTCTCACAACCCCTTTTTATTAACACTATCACTAACTGTAAACACTAAATAGTGACTCACTATTTAGGAGCCAGCTGTATGTAAACATACTCTATCTATTGATTAAGAAAGTCCTGGAAACTCAGCTAAGAGTAAATATTTTAAATTATATTGTACTTTTTGATATAAAGGTGAAGCTGAGGAATACTCATATACTCAGAAGCCTGCATTCCAGAGACAGCATAAACAATTGTTAACATTCTACTATTTTAAAAACTATTTATAAGCAGCATAAATAAAAAAAAGAAAAAAAGTGACTGGATAGTCTAGAAAACAGAAAAAGTTATACATGATATGTTAGTTTTTGTATTATTCGATTTTCCATGCCAAAAAGCTCAACTGAATATAACTTCTTAGTATGTTGGATTTGATTATATCAGAAATATGTTCCTCTTTGGCATCTCACTCAGAAGTGAATTAAAAGCAAAGCACCACCTTTAAACAAAATTACAAAAAAGAATTTAAGAAAAATCAAAACTGAATAATCAAGACAGGCTACATCAACCCCATAACTGAATTACAGGTCAGCTTAAGTGCAGGTTCTATGAAACGCCCTCTGTATGCAAGCTCTTTGCGTTTGTTTGTTTGTTTGGAGACACCTCAATACTCCCATTACTCATGACAAATTTTAAAACCTCACAGCAAAACCGGACGTTAAAGATGAACGAGGTGCCACCTCCGTAGCCAGAAGAAACAGCAGCACAGCAGGAAACGGCAATACAGYGAACACGGTGCAAGAGCAGGGAACCAGACGCCGCAGCAGCTTCGTCCTGCTGCCACACCAGACGAAACAAGGGCACCAGCAACGCCTGGGCGCTGCGGGCAGTCTCACCAGCGTGCCGGCCAGGGCACTCGCAGCTCCTGCTGAAGGCAACTGGGGCCRCTCAGAGCGAGTGCCACCTGAGAGAGCTGGGGCCAACAGCACTAGCTACCATTGGGTTGTGACTGGAGGCACTCAGAGGGGCACCGAGGCTGCCAGAGCAGCCGCTGTGGAGACATTTCAGGGTGCGCTCCCCTCCACGGGCTGACGGGGCAGAACCCAACATGGCCTCCAGCAGTGGGGACCTTCCCACAGCAGCCACTGAACAAGATTCATGTTGAGGCAGCTCCCTAGCTTCTCACACATGTAAAATATCTTACCATAGAGGATGGGAAGCAGCTATATGAAGACATTTTCTCATGCAAGGCACTATCCTGGCTCTATTTGCACARGAGCTAACACACCACAGAACACAGTACGACATAGCCCAGCAGCCTATGCCCCCACAAACACACACTTTTTTCCTTTTTTTTTTTTTCCCCTCACAAACTGCACAGGACAACACATGCTTTACCTGCTAGTTCACCATTCATCACACAGTTTATAGCACACCACCTAAAAGAGGGACAACCCGATAGAAAACGAGAGGCAACTTCCCTCCTCCACCACGGCAGCCGTGTGCCCGGGATCCTGTGGCAGGTGCGGGGCCGGGGGAAGGCCCCACACGGTGACGGACGGCGTGGGGGAGCGATGTGAGGGAGCTCTGCTCAGGGCAGTGCCGTGCTGACAGCTCAAACCTGGCCAGATTTGACTAAATCCTGGTACTCAAGAGGTGCTAGCGTACATGTTAGCCAATGCAGCATGGGAGCTGCAAACCGTGGCTGGAGGATGGAGAGTGTCACAGCCGCTGTTTGTGAAAACGCCTCAATCTCCCTTAAGTCATGGCAGGTGAGACTGCAGTATGATTGCAGTAAGGGTAGAGGGTAGGAAGTTGTTTTTTCCCCCCTAAGAAATTCCCTAAAAGGGGCCTATGAATAGTCTCGAATCAACAAAGATCTTAAATCATGGAGTTCAGATCATTTTTTAGAGAACTATAGAAAAATCCTGTACCTCGTATGAAGTCTTGTGCCTCATATGAATAATACTGCAGCATATCACTGCCTGTGTATTTCCCTTAGTTCTGAATTGCCAGATATCCCTTTCGGTTAACACTATTAATTTGCCCTAATTTTGCTGTGGCGTTTGTGACATAGCTAAGGTGGTTGGCTAAGCTCTCCCAGGACAGAGTGCAGTAAAGGCATGTTGCTGTTTGTAGGCTGAAGGCGTTTGACTTGCCCAGACAGTTTCCTTCATCAGGAATCCCCTCCTGCACAAGACTGCCTCAGTGGAGTAATTCTCAAGATGAATCCATCTGAATATGCAGCAGCAGCCTGCAGAGCACTTCCAAGGGTCATAAGTAAGTATGTGAGTGGTGTTTAGGGTAACTGTGGCATGGGGACACACCTGGAAGTATTCACTAGTCTTGGGAGGGAGAAGCTCTCCCATTACCTCAGGCTTGATTGTAGAGTATTTGTTTATTACCCCAGTAAATGCTTTTCTGTCAGAAAAGCATTTGACATCAGGCAATTGAGTTTATCTGATGTACTCCTGGTGAATGAAGTTCCACTTTTTTTTTAAATTATCTTTACATTCAGTACTTTTCAGGTTTGCAGTCCTTTTGAAGTACATGAGAGTTTTAATTTTGTGTAGTTAAAAATATATGAACACAGGAGCAGTTCACCTTGCCAGATAACTTGAAATTGCCTCTAGGATATCACATGCCTCAGATTCTGAACAAGCAAGCGCTTTGTTGATACTTTATTGAGAAGGCAAGATAAATATATTCTATACAGTTCAGCAGCCACAGGCTTTGGAACAACTGTGACGTTAACTCGGATGGAATTACAGATGTCATACCAGTATTACATCAGTGAAACAAAGCCTCTCCCTGATTTTTTTTTTTCATTTGCCTTGGACTACCTTCAGCACTTTGGTCAAAGGTTTTCTGTTCTGTACAGAGTTGTCAGCATACCTGATAGCAGTACAGTTCTGGAACAGTACAATACTTGCTGGGAAAGGCCAAAGGAACAGTATATGTGTATGTACATATATATAGATATCTACAGTAGGTTTTCAGAGGTGCAAAATAAGTCGTGTTCAAAGTTTAATCTAGTTTATTTGGGGAAAAAAAGTTCTTAGGCAGATAAAACATTAGATGTGTTTAGCACCAAATGACCTGATTTCTTATAAAGGTATCAGTATATGACACCTCCCATAGTAAATTAATTGGCAAGCATTTTATTTGTAGTGGATTGTAGATATGTAACATAGGAATGTTTCTGCTACTGTTCCCTCTCTACACGTTCTTTTTATGAAAACAGTGAGAAATTAGACATTTCAAATGAGTAAAATTCAAGTAGTAGAACATGGACCTGAAGGGAAAATCTAGAATTAAAGTGTAGAATGACTCATTCAGAGTACCTGATACTCTAGAAGTAATTACTTTAACAAAGCATAGGAGAGTAGTCCTATTCACAAATGTAATTATGTCCAAAGATTCAGTTAAGTTCTGTGAAATACAATTCTTTGTATCTGCCCTTTACCTTCACATGGGACACCTTTGATCTGACCCAAGAGGAATAAACCCAATTTTGAGGAATTAAAAATATAACTACATGGCACAAGGCATTAATTTAGTACTATATTATGGTCATTTTAAAAAAGATAAAAATAAAAAATAGGGAAAAATGCCAAAATCAAGCCAATTTGATATTTAGCCTTAGCTTTCCAAGTGATTCATCATATTTTATTATGTCTGATTTTCTTTAGGAACCTCAGAATATTAAAAGTGCACATGCATTTGATTATGCAAAACTTTAATTATGAAAGATTATGTCCTTTTTTCCCCATGGGAAAAAAAAATTCTTAAAATAATTGTAGCCATGTTGCTGACAACTGCATATAGATAGACTATGTTTCATTACACACAGAAGCAAAGAACTTTCAAAGAGCACGTTTAAAGGTGAAAAATGAGAACAAAAAAATCATTTTTTATGAGAAAAATAGTGCCGACATCATTATGATCCTCAGTATGAAAATAAATACAAAATGTCTGCCACTCTCTCTGGGCAGTGAAGTCTTAGCACATCTAAGATCAGTTCCCAGCAAGAGATGTGATAGAGACTTAGCTCTTAGCTTACTTATCTGTAAAAAGGGCTAAAGCAACTGTAAATAATAAGGATGCAAGTTGAGGGTATTCTGTAATTGCAGCATGTATACTAGTCAGAGCTGGAGATATGTAAAAGTGTTGCGAGTCATTCATTCTTGCTGCAAGCGCTTACAATTTTACATACTCAGTACTTGTCCAGCCAAGGAATACTTTGCATACTTTGTTCTCTAAACTGTATTCATGGAAACTATTATCATTAAAGCCTTCACAGTTTTTATGGTACTGTTTTGTTATTATTATTTTTAGAATTGGAAAGAAGTTTCCAAACTTCAATACAAGAAATAACTCCTATTTTTCAAATTTGTTCTAAAACCATTCAGAATTCAAAGTGCTTTGACAAAGCGAATATCCTTTTTCTTCTTCCAAATCAACCACAAAGCATGAAAAAGAATCAACATTTAGCACGTAAAGAGTAAATGACAGTGAACATTTGAAAGTATTTTTGTAGTATGTATGTTATATTAGTGTCAATAGAAAACTGTTATAAAATGAACACTCATTAAATGGCCATGTAAACATATGATTGCCATTAACTTCCTGGAGTCAGCTCTTAATATTTGTGTAAATACAGGTTTTATTTTCCTTCCTTAGCAGTAGAGGTCAAAGCTTGTACTTAATGGCTTCCTGATTCAAACACTGTATTTGCTTTTCATTCCATATCTGATAACAAGATATGATTATCAAATTAATAGAATTGTGATGCAACAAGTGGCAAATAATTTTTCTTTTTTTTTCCTAAATCCAACTGAGACATTAATTAAAAACTAGAGTTTTGTCTCACTACAACTATGGCAACTATGAGGCTAGCAGTTAGACTTAGACTGCCTGTTTTTCTGTGACTTAACTGATTTCTAAGCTGGCAACATTTCAGCCACATCTGTTTTCATATATGTTTGTTTCAGATACATTGTTCATGTATCTGTTCTATGTATGTCCCCATCACCAGTGGGACCTTGATAATTTTTTTTCCATTCCTTTATTCGCTGTGTGAAGTCAAAACACATGCATATGTTCATATGTTCGTATGCATATGTTCATATGCATATGTGCATATGTTCAGCAGAACTGCTGATTCAAGGAAATTCATGAGTTTCCCATAAAATGGATCACAAATTACGTGTTAAAGCTTAAAAGCTGAAAAAGCATCTGCTTGCACTTTCCCAAGTTTTGTTCTCAGGGTACATGTTCCCCACATTAATGTAGCTCAGAGGAAAAAATGACCTATCAAGAATTACAAAAATAATTAAAATCAATATTTTCTTTATTTGGTGAAAGGAGCACCATTTATTTGGTGAATGAATCCAAAGCAATTGAGTCCAAGATCAACGCCACAGACCTCAAAAGAGGAACAGACTGTGGGAAGGAGAAAAGAATGGAGTTTGCCTTTTCCTTGTCTCTGTTTAGAGAAAGGAAAGCATGTCATTTAAGAGCTTAAGACCTATCTGTCATAATGGCAGACCTTTTTTAAAAAAAAATTTTTTTTTTACTTCACACATTTTACTCCAAAAAGACTAAATGTTTTGTCTAAGTTTCTGTCTTCAGGCCAGCAGATACGCTTGAGAGCACCGTGGGAGTGGCAGCCTCTTGTGCTGGCAGGATACAAAGAGTGAAAGACAGCAACCCCACAGCCATAGTATCTGAGATATTCATCATGGTGAATGCCAAAGGCACAAAGCCAACTCAGGGAGGTCTCAGGCCATTGTCTTGAGAAATTACAAATTGATGAAGTCCTTACCACTTTAGAGGCATGTATATTTTAAAATGATTTTCTATTTTTTAAGTGTACGAGAAAGACAACTTTATAGTTACTTAAGCTGTGGAAATACTGCTGGCAACAGTGAAAGCAAGCTCTGTGTTAATTTTATACAACTGTATACCTCCTATTTTATATTCAGATTCAGTCTATACACACTGTAATACAAGACATCTTTCACAAACTTGTAACCACTGTTATATACACCGCAAAAAAGTATAATTTACAATGATATTGAAGAGATGTGAGAAGAAAAGCACACAGGAATGAAGGAACATAATGAGACTGGAACATAAAGCAGATATTAGGGGGTTCTGAAGGCAAGACATAAGCTGAGGAGAAAGGATAATAGCATAGTTGGTTACAATTATTTGTGATTTTGTTTTCTCAGATCAGAATTTAATCTTTATCAAAACTGGAATATTCTAAGAGAATATATCTATTTTAATGTCATTTTCTTTGGAAAGCGTGTTGGCAGTCAGGATAACCAGATGGCTATCCTGTCTGCTTGCCTGGCTACCTGCCAGCCCCTCTGACAACTAAGCAGGAGCCTCCAATGTGTGCAATAAACTTAGCCCATAGCAGTAACAGTATTTTTGATCCTTTACTACCTAACTAAATTACATGGAAGAAAATAATGAGAAACAACCAGACCAAATGAGAAGTCTTTCTTGTGTTTAGCATAGAGTTGCCACATACATTGAATTTCCAGGTTATTTTGATATAATAGAAAGCTCATGAGATTACCACTTGTAAGGCAAAACATGTAATACCCCACTGAATTCTGACTTGGCGGACTGCATTTGTTTTTTCCTTTTTTTTTTTTTTTCCTTCATTTTTTCACTGAAACTGTTTCTGTGAGGAACATGAAATGGACATGAAATACACAGTATGCATTACAGTATGCATACTGTACAGTATACATATTTCCTTTTAACTTTTTCCATTGGAGCAGAAAAGATAAAAATATTCCCCTTTTCTACAACAGTATACAGAAATAGATAATCATTTTTCAGTTGTGCCCGTACAGAACAAAATGCACTCTCATTCCTTCTTTAAAGCATTTTTTTCAGTCTGGAGTTAAATTCTACTTATATTAATAGCTCACAGATTTGTGCATGGGAGATGCAGTTAGCATATATTCGGTTGACTCTGTAGGAATTTAGTGTTTCTGCCTCATAAACGAGAGATAGTAGTGATCAGTTAATATTTTAGGTGTTATGGATATGCTTCTGCTCTTGTCATATGCAAAATTATTTAAAGAAAGTTAGATATTTCTGAGAAATTTCCCCATTTGTGACAATTGCATGGAGTTTAATTTGCTATAGCATGAACTTTTTAAGATTTAAGAGTAGATTAGAGGACAGATTCTATCATATATCTCTATTGTAAACATTCTGTCTATTCTAACATTCTAACTTGGGAGCTATTTTGAATAGGATATTGGATGTGAGGGAATCTGAAATACATTTCATGTGGCGATCGTGTCTTCTAGTTTAATTTTCCAGAGATTTCCAACATCTTTTCAAATCTCTGTCCATACTAGATATGTTCAAATATTCATAAAAGTTAAGGTATACTAACAAAAAATAAATAGTATGACCTTGAAACAATCTCTACCGAAAAAAAAAAAAAGAAAGACCTTTTCAATTAAATCTATATTTAGGGGCATGGGAATGGTTTGTTATTCTCCACAGCATACTAATTGCTACAAAACACTGTCAAATAGTGATTTTTGCCTAAAATAACAAACATTCCTAATGAAAATTCTCATTCCATTTGACTGAATTGTCATTCGTGGCAGATGTGTTAATAATAATAATTCCCGTGGCATTCAAGAGCCTATCACATCAAAAATTCATTATACCTTATTTTGATGTAACATTTCTGAGATGAAATATTATTTTTATGAGCATAAATATTGCTATCATCAACATTATAAAACCCTTGTTCAAAGACCAGTAATCTAAAATAATCTAGAAGTTAAAATATAGATTGTCTTATGTTAATATATTTTATCATGATTTAAAATTTGGATAATGTGGAAAATCAAATAGTGTTCAAAAAAACCAGTCTTAAGAAAAGCAGAAGCTACAGAAGCTAGGAACAGCTGAAACATTCACAGCAAATGAAAAATGCTATATATTGGTTTGACTCTGTAGAGAGATGGAGAGATATGTAGCTGTGTATTCAAACATATTCAGGTCTACTAAATAATACACAAAGATGCAATCTATTACTGAAAATAAATGTTTTCATAGGAAATTTTTTTAAAGGCATTGGTATAGACTTAAAGAGACATACTTGGAATCTCCTGTGTAAGTTGTACTGTGTAAAATGTCACATTATTTAGTTACAAAACTCTCAGTATGCATAATTTCTAGCTTTGCATAAATTACTTTGCCATTTCAAAATCTTCAAGGAGTTTGCATGATGCTAGAATGTGAAATATATCTAAATATGAGCAATTTTTACTTAACAGTACATGCAGCCTTTATAATACAGTAATCTTTGGCTGCTTGTACAGTGTTTATTTCTAACAGCTACAATGTCAGTAATTTTTATATAATAGTGACATTGAAAAAAGTCATTCTCTTCCAAAAACAGGCAAAACTGAATAAATGCCTATAGAATGGCATTTTTTATATCTACAACTAGACACAATTTTCCATAGAGCTCTTTTACATAAGATATTTATCCTTTTCCTAAGAGCCTATTCACTTCTCACCATCTTCCAGCAGATACTATATTCTTCATCTGTAAACCCAGCTTGTCTGATTAAATGTAATTCTAGATGCTCCTATTAGTTCATTTATTTACATAATCATTGAATAGCCTCATAAAATACTAACTTGTTTACTAAACCATAAGCATTTAGACTGACTCAAGTGAAATTGCTTCCTGGATAGCTGGGGGGAAAATTTTATCCTGGTGTCTCCAAAAAAAAAAAATGAGTGGCAGCTAGAAACATTGCTGCAAATGCTGGGAAGTGAAAATAAGAATACTGTGCAAGAAGTATTTGTAGGAACTTTTACTACTGTCTGAACTTRATGAGTTCTTCTCAAAGCTCATGTAAAAACATAGAAGATTTTGGTAAATATAAAGACTACAGAGAAAAGCTTAAGGATGTGGTAATGGAAGAGTGAAATAACCTGTTAAGCAGTACGTGATAGCTTGGATGCCTTCTCACTCATTTCCAGTCATCTTAGGTCCACATAGTGTCAATCTGATAAACTTAACAGCACAAAATTTGTTCTTAAATGCCTGGCTCTAGAAATGAGCAGCTCATTGATATAATCTGTCCTTAGATAGTATTGTTTGACAGAAAGATTATACACTAAATACCTATTTGACAGAAACAATGAAACTTGAGCTCTGTACGGTGAGAGTTTCTGATCTCTATAGAGCTGTTATTTCTTAAAAGTGAAGAAATTGATTTTTTTTTTCAGTTTCATTCATCAGAACATAAAGCTTATTTGCCAGAATTTAGTATAATATCTAAAGGGGCAAAATATTATTAGGTGTAGACTTATTATAGTATTGATCTAACTATTCACTCTCTTGAGATTAAGCTCTTTTAAGCTCTATTTTTGCTGYTTCATCAAGATTTTCAGAATTGACTAGTGATAAGTTGTATTTATGAGGACACCTTTAAGGAAAAGTGCTCTAAGTGCTGAGTAGTCATCATGTCCTTTTTTAAGTATAGAAGCTCCGGCAYTGCAGAAGCAGTTATTATTTGAAATTCAAATATAAGATTTGAATATTGGAATCAAGTGGAAATMATCTCTTTACTACATTTAGCTTTTAAAAGTTAATTGAATTGTTTTTACTATAGTGAGGTGCAGTCTCTGAAAAGTATCTGTAAATAAAAAGTGCAACAGTCATAGSTGCTGTCTGACAGGTGGATGATTATAATATCAAATGTTCACAATCCATTTGAAACCGTAGAGATGATGGCAGATATAGATGATGGATTTGTGAGAGTTGCCAAAGTATCCCCATGTAGTATCCTTCCCAGTTCTGTACCACAGACTGCACTCTGCCCTTGGAAGTACTAAGAGGTTAAGCAAGAGCTTTCTTATTTCCTCTGCTAATTGAGAGAAGCAGCTGTATGCTTCCTGTGCTTGTACCACAGACTGTCCTTTTCATTGAATCAAAGTTTATCATTTTACTTGGAAAAAAAAATATAATGATGGATGGCATAACACAGTTGTTAGGGAGAATGAGTAAAAATTAATAACAGTTCATAAAAAAATCTGAGAACTGGATCTCTGTTCATTCATGCTTTGCCATCTTTTATCAAYACATTCTTTTCAGCAGTTCTGAAATTCCTGTACCACATTCTTCCACTGTACTGGCCCAATATTATTCTTCTCCCTGTCAGATAGTGATCAGAATTTCATTGTTATTGATGGGTGTTGCTTTGGCTATAATACCAAATTTGTTCAGTAAATTAAGTTAAACGTGTTTGAGTTGTGACAAATAGTAGCCACTGAAGAAAATGTAAAATGATAATGAACTGGAGGAGGTTTGTGTTTTGTTTTTTCTTTTCTTTTTAAAGGGCGTTTAGGTGTGTTGAACTTGATAAAGGGGAGATCCTGTTTGGCGGGAACCTTGCTGTTGCAGTTTCTGAAAGACATGGGAATGAGGGAGGGCATTGCAATTCTATATATAAAGTTTCAAGCTTGAAGAATTAAGTCTGGAAGGTGGCAGCAGCAGCACTGCCCACTTGGCGTAGACAGTGAAAGAGACTGGAGAAAAAAGTCCAGTTAGSGCATGCATCATGTTTCTGACAGTATTGCTGCCTATCTTCTGCACTTTTCTGCAATGTACAGGTAAGTTTAGATACCTTTGTCCTTCTCCTTCCATTTAGAGGAAAATGTGCWTGTATTGAAACCAAGTGGGATACTCCACTCTAATACTACTACTCATTTGATTCAAGTCTTCATTTTTTTCCCAGCCATCACCAGCAGCAATATATGTACATTTTTTTTCTCYCTCAGTAGATGTGAAAACCCAACTACATATTTAATAAATGTGACTGAAATAAAACTTTTTTTTTGTTATTTTTCCTTCTTTTCTTTTGAGTTGTGTTTCCTGATATCATGGGGCATCATTCCCTAAAAATGATATGAGATACAGATATTGCATTACATTCCCTAAGTGTTTGACTTTTTTTTTTTTTTTTTAATAGATTTACATTGTGGTGGCAAACTGCAGAGTGCTTTCATCTTACAAGTGTTCCTCATGCAGTGCTGTAGTGATGTTAGTGGGGAATCTGAGCATCTCTCCTGTACAGAATTACAATCAAAACCTTTTTATYCTTTTAAAGAAACTGTACAACATATTAAGTTTTAGCTATAAGGTAGCATTAATTTTTTAAAATGTTCAAGTAGAAAGAATCTTGAGCTAGAGAATAGACAAAATGTTCCRGTCTGTCAGATTTTCCTTGACTCTCAAAGTTATCCCCATGCAATTCTTTAATCTTTCCAGAAGTTCTGTCATGGGTTCTGATCCAGCTCACATAAATATCAGATGATTGTGGGGTTTTTTTAAAATATTTGATACCTACATTGTAGCTAAAGCTACATAAGAAAGCAGGAGTGCTTTCTTAATAATTCCTTTCCTGTAGTGTTGTTGATAGTTTAGCATTGCTTAAGCACATGGTTTCTTTCCTTTTTTTTTTAATCTATTCTGTATGTTCTCTATAATTGATTGTTACATTTCTGATTTCAAGAACATGCTGCTGAAAGGCATACTTCATTTAATTTAGTTTGAACAAAGCTAAATTTATTTCTTTTATATTRTTTACTAAACTTAATGAACCATATAGTTGCAGTTACACAATGTCACATACCACACGTAAATCACTGACAAACTGTAGTGCTAAAAAATGAAAGAAACTCAACTCTTTTGTAAATTCTCATGGCAATGAGCACTTGAACTCTGGGTCCTAATTCCAAAATGCAGGTGTCTACAACTTATTTATCAGTGTGGTACTATGTATTGGATTATTAGATGSATTACTGACAAAGGTTAATCTTAACAATCAACTGGGAAATTACTTTTTGGAAAAATAGAATAAATTTAATTTTATCAGCTTTCATCAAAAGGAAATATTTGGTTTTCATTTATATAACTGGCCTAAAATAATTTGAAGTCATTTTAAAATTGCATTGTGTTTTATCATAGTGACGTCTCACAGTAACTGTAGTGAAGGAACAGTAYGACTTATTTCTTCACATTGATCCAGACTCCCTTTCTGAGTTGCACTCCAATTTTAAACTAGACAGAGCAAATGCACAGAAACTGAATGTTAGAACATTTTGTTGTTAAAGAAATTAGATCAATTAGGAAAAAGATGTTGGAAGTTTCAATTTCAATTAAAAGGAAAGTGAAGTGGTTGAAGTTGATGAGCTAATTCAAAATGAAGCATTTCATGTCAACTCAAAGTCATCCCACTTCTCAAAGGAAAATGAAATATTTCCAGCAACATAAAAATGTCARAAGATTTCATCATTTTAGGAATTTCAATTAGCAAATTCATCAAATGACAAATGCTACAATAGTTTCTAGATACAACTTACGCATGGGGCCATAGCCCTTGCTACATCTACACAACTTGMCATTTTGTGTGGTTGTGAATAATTAATAAAATTGCCAGGATGTTTTACTAATCTCTTCCAAGTTAAGTGTGAAGAAAATAAATGCTGAGAATAATTACTGTACAATATTTTAATAGTATGATCTGACAGGATACAGATTAATTGGCAGTAGTCAGCATGGCTTTCAGTAGTCAGCATGATCCTTTCAGCAAAATTTTAAAGTGRATTTCATACCTTTAGTTACTTTTAGTATAATTCATAATATGACACTCTTGGTAGGGTACTCACCRTGGTGTCGGGGCACACTCAGAATGTGCAAGGACAGAAGCAGTAGTATTCTAGAGTTGCCTACCGAGTTTGGTCTTTCTGGCCATCTGGTCTGAGATCTGCTTGTTAGAAACAAAGAAGGAAGTTTGAGGGTAAAAATATTTTAAATACAGAGTTAAAATCTAGGCTCATACACAAGACAGGATAAGAACAGTTCATATATGGTGGCTTTGACAGCTCTTTTCTTGTCAACATCTTTCACAGACTCTTCTTGCTTTGTGCAGAAAGCAAGCTGCTACTATGAAGGGTTTTTGGCATGTATGATGACACACTGCAGTTATACACATGCAGTAGTCTGGGTGTGTGACAGAAAAGGAATTGTACTGTACTGCACATTTGCTAAACTGCCCTYTCATTCACATAAGAAAATCAGAGTACATGGAGAAGAGCAGATAACAGCCTTTTCAGTAGCTTTTTTACTGCTAATGTCTAAACATTATAAATAAATTGCCACAATAAAAGCAGCAACCAGGCCTGGGGATCTCCTACTCTTCAGCCACAGATTCCAYGACTCTTGTGAAGACTAGATGGAGAAATCCCTCTACTTTCCCAATTTTGATTGTTCCCTCCATTATGTCTGCCCAGATGGTGGACTAAGAATTAAAAAGCATTGGAAAAGAAATATCCTGTATGTTTTTAAACACGGAATACAGAAATTGAGACTGAAGCCCYGGAAATCCCTTACTGCTTTGGGTTTCTGGCAGCCTTTGAAAACACCAGTTGCAGGAGAATATTTTATTACAAACTGAAATACATAGTTTCTATTCTTTCTTATGTGACAGGACACAATTAAAAAATGCTGACAGAGSTTGTACCATGTTTTTAAAGAAAAAAGTATACAAATATTCACCTTCTTTGTGCTTTGAGAATAATTAAGTAGTGTTGTCCTTTTGATTTTACAGCTTTTGAAGGAAATTATTGGGCTCACTACATTATCCAAAGACAGAAAGAATCTCTGCAGAGAAGTAAGTGCTAGACCTGGTATTTAACGTTCGTTTTGCAGCAATGRCTAACATCTGCAGTCAGCATCACTTCTGTATTGTGTTAGGTCCTCACATGCTCAAWGCAAGTCTTTGGTTCAAGGAGCTTGTAACGAAAAGCCTTAGTTTTAGAAATTCTATTTGAAGGGTTTGCCTATGAAGAGGTGTTAAAAGTTGTTCCCTGGCTATGGTAGGTTTTACAGGGATAAGAAAGTAATATGGTCTACCATGCTAAGATTTTGTTGCTTAGAGTATAGAAACTATGAGCAGYTTATAGTAACTTTTAGCTGATGAAATCCACATTTGGATGTTTCCACTTGTAGTTTTTCTTGGAATCTTTTCAGTTTTCTTTCCTGTAGATCATTGCTTAATATCTAAGAATTTAGARAACAGATTCTTCTGATCCTGCAAAATCCAGGAAATGAAGGAAACCTGAATCTGTATGTAGGCTCAGTTATCTTAAAGTTTGCAGGTCAAACTAGTTCTATGCACAAGTGAGGGGTCAATGAAGTATACTCAGGCTGGAAATACCAAAGTGAATACCAACATATTCTAAAGCATATATTATCCATATTATACAAAGATGGTTAAAGGCCTACCTTTTAAAGAGACATTCARTGTGCCTTTTTTAGGTCCAAAAGACTGCTGTAGTATGGTCTCTTCTGTCCAGACCTAAAGCTTTACTTGCAGGTTGTAGATGCACCTTCCCAAGTAACTTCTGCTAGAAGAGGGAATACGTCTTGGTTACCTTTATAGCCAGCTGAGAGCCGGTCTGTGGGCAGATCTGCCCTTTAACATCAGCTGTGCCAGCTGAAGCTGTTGTTGTCACAGTTCCTTGTAATTTCCTAATCATAAGAATGGCTTGTGTGCATGCATCCTAATACCCTGAAAGCAAAATCAACTCCAGCCACCTACTTAACTGCAAATTTGTTCTAGTCTTCCTGAATCTAAGACATACAAAAGATGATGTGATGAAGTGATCTTACTCATATCAAAGTATGTGCTGTGGGATCACRGAAAATAATTAGCATAGTATAGCTTTAAAAGTGCTATAAATGTTAGTTATCAGAAGTATAGTAAGAATAGGGGATACAATTAAAATGTTAATTAAAATGGCAACTTTTGATAGTGATAACTGTCCTATTTTTTCTTCCAAATAAAAGTAATAATAGTTGTGAAGCAACCCTTCCAAAAATATAGGATCATTGAAAAAGAACATTAGATCTTCTCTAATATAAATACAGATATTATTCCTAGTATTCAGAATAAATTATCTACCATGTTTTGTTTACTGACATTCTTCCTACTAATCTATTATCTTTTTGTCTTKCTGTAAAATAYTGTGCCTTGCTYTTGCATACTGTGCTAAAATTCCAGCACTTTAAGGACTGACAATAAAATTGTTTAATCTAGTTTGTGGAAAATGTAGAGGTGGATAACAAAAAATAACCATATAAAATGCAATTTTCTTATAATGAGAGACATTTCTTCWGACAGAAGAAGCACAGTGGTGTGARTAAGRTAAATTCTCATTCAGSATAAGCATGGACAAACAGCATGAAGTTTATCATGATGGAAGAAACAACTGAGTGCTTTCTATCATCCAGAAAAAAATGCCACTTATCTCTGTCCTTCTTTATGCTCTCACAGCTTGAGGAGTAGAGCATGAATATATACAGACTGAAAATCRGTAGACATTACTTGCTAAAAAATGAACATAAAAGACATATAAATATCAAAAGAAACATAATCTATTTCTAAGTTTTCTTGARTTACTGACATTCCCATTTGTTATTTTTCTGCAATAAGATTTAAATAAAACCCTTAATTTAAAACACTTAATTTGAAAGCAGTCCTCTATAGAAAAAGAGCACCTATTATATTCTGACCATTGTATAATCCCATGTAATTATTCCTTGGCATGCTCTGAACAAGCTGGGGTTTGCTGGTCAGTGTGAGTTAAACACAATAATAAACTATTTGGCATGAAGGRTAAGGCATCGACGATAACAATTAGCCAACTCCTATTTTCCAGTCAGATGTTCTGGACAGCCCAGAAGTATGGAAGAGGAGTACTTTCAGCCAACAGGTAATTAGCTTATTGGAAAAAAACATGTTTTTTACGTCACCTGGATGAAAGTATAGTGTTCGGTAATCATTTCATCACCCTTTTTTTAAGAGTTATTTTAGGAGTTTTAGGAGTGTCTTAGCTTTAAAACACTATACATAAATTGGAGGTAGACCTWGCAAAACTTTCCTGATAGGTCGTGCTTCTAAGATATATTCTAGAGTACTGGAGTGTCAGAAAATGCAGAATTAAGCACAAATTAGGTATATAATAATGAAAAGTAGTTACCTAAGTTTGTAATTACTTAACAAGGTACACAGTTTTACTTCAGTAGTCCTATCAACATCAGGGAGACTGTTCAGGTGCTTTAAGTAGGTATAGAAACATCTGTAGCATGAAGTGCTGGAGTTGTATCTCTTAGGATTCATTTCAACTTCCTAAAATCTCTCCCTTCAGACTATAAATGATTATTGGTAACAGTGAAAAGTGATGAAAACATTCAATATATTAACAAAGTTGGTTTGAATTTTCTAATGTGTGCACACATTGCCCAAAAATCCGAAAGGATTTACAAGCTCAGCCCTTAATATTATCCTTGGAAATCTAGTATTTGGACTATGCAATGAGTTATTCTAGAGTAATCCCAAACACACCACCATAAATGTTTTATCTGGGATTTTAAGCATTCTCTCCATAGCAAGCTGTGAACCTTGCAAATAGATTGGTCAGACTGAAATAAAAAGTTATCCTTTATATCACCAGTGAAGGAGATAGAATGTTTCCCAAGACGAAGGAATCTATCAAGGTCGCTTCTGCTTGCAGTAAATGTAAAAGTATTGCTGACATTTCAGCTGTGTTTCATTTCCTGAGTTGACATAGTATTTGAACTTAGAAAAAGCTAAAATGTTGCTCACATCATTTAACTCTTACGAGAACTAGGGATCTGTGGGAATAAATTGGTCTATTCAGTGAAAATATCTTCTAAAGACCAAAAAAAAAGTAGAAAAAAAGAGACAAGGTCTTGGACAACATGTCAACAGCATAAGTCCTACCTTGAGGGAATTAAAAAAAAAAGTTTTCTCAAAAGGTACTCATTTGAGTAGAAAATGACTGGCAATTCTAGCTATTTATGTTTGAAATGGGAATCAGAACGAGGAGATATGCTGTAAGGAGAGCTAAATCCATTTTTCTCTCYCAATTTCTCTTTCACTTCTATAGTTTTGGGCAAGGATTCCTGTTCTACCTGGGGTGGAGGGCATTTCTCAACCTTTGATAAATACCAGTATGACTTCACGGGGACCTGCAACTATATCTTCGCTACCGTATGCGATGAAACCAGCCCAGACTTCAACATTCAGTTCCGCCGTGGGCTGAACAAAAAAATTGCAAGGATCATTATAGAGCTGGGACCTTCCGTCATCACAGTTGAGAAAGGCAGCATTTCAGTCAGAAGCGTTGGGTAAGATTATGGGATGAGTGGGGAAAAAAGTGTTTTGAAAAAGACAACCAGCTATATGGCACTTATACCGAAGAATGTTACTTTGTACCAAAAAAGAATTAATACATTACATAAGAGAAGTAAATAGACTCCACTCTCACTTACTCCTACCACACTGTCTCTCTGGATGAGTATTCCACTGGCAGTCATTTGGATTAAGTTTATAGTATATTTGTATAGGCAAAGAGAGAAACTGGCCTTCACAGGCCAAAATAGGTCGTTAACTGAAACTACAGTCTCCTAAATGCTGTCTCCTCAATCCCCGTTTCAAGCACATTTGTAACACTTCCTACTCTTTAGTAGATAACAATTGATATTCCTAARTTTTGCTTGCAGCTTGATTGATTTGAGACTAACACTGAGCTCTCTGCTGTAAAGGTCTTTAAGATGTAAGACAAACTTTGAACTATCCAACTAACAGAGAAATTMTGGAAGGATGTACAGAGAAATTCTTGTGTACAAGACCACTGACTGTTAATAATCTCCAGGGATTACTATCACCAGAAAACAGCAATATTACTAGGAATTACATTGATAGGAAACTTTGTGTTCTACCTCATTCATTCGTCTAAGCAAATTGTTCCCACACAGGGAAATGCCCCCAGAAAGATTTCAGCATTTTTTTTATCAGACAGACACCACTGAATATTTGCCCGGTGGTAAATGCAGTTTCAGGAAACAAGTTCCTGTGGATTATCTGTATTTTGTTACAGTTTTCTGGGTTTGTACACTGACCATCATCACAAAAGGATGTCTTACAGCTGTACCTTAACTTAGCAACTGTACTCTAAACAATTTCATTTATTAGATTATTTTCAAGAACAGCTATACAAATATATGGGCCTAACTCAGTGATCTAGATTTTAAATTCTCTCTCTCATTTTGTATGCGGAATGTGCAACCATAACCTGGTGATTTTTCTTTGAACCAGCTGATACTGACTTGGAGTTGGTAAGAATCTTGTGTGTATTTTAGAACAYTAGAGATAAAAAGAGAATTTCTATACTGTGTTCCTACAGGTACTCAGATTATTATGTGTGTTACTTCTAAAAATGATTACCAATACCTATATAGCAAAATGCATTGATATAAGACGGTTGATTTTCTTTTATCCTTACAGTATCATTAAGTTGCCTTACACGAGCAATGGAATTCAAATAGCACCTTTTGGACGCAACATCCGTTTGGTGGCCAAGATGATGGAAATGGAGCTAGTTGTCATGTGGAACAATGATGACTATCTCATGGTTAGTAAACTGTTATCATAAATCAAAAGAGAAAATTCTCATTGGCTTGTTGGAATGATAGGATCTCTTTAGATTTAATGGGTGGGTTTTGGAAGTGTTTACTATTTGGATATTTATTCTTTTCCTGCTTAATCTGTTTCCTTAGAAATAAACAAATGTATTTTYTATACTTGCATTTCCTTTTGCTTCCAGCATTACTAGTTAACTAAAGCCGCCAATATTGTGATTTATTCATTGCCCCTGGATTTTAACCTTTCCTCAGACCTTTCCTTTTCCAGCAGCTTAAATATTTTGCCAAAGGGATGTTGAAGTTGTTTAGAGTTCAGCAGAATTTAGTAGTGTACTCCATAGTCTGTCATTTCTGGTGTGCTTCATCAGAACATCTTTTGATTTTTGACAGATGGTGCTGCTCAGAGCTCTTTTTCCTATAGCTTTTCATATTTTTCCATAAAACATGCTCATGCAGTTTAGAGAAGAGAAAACCTTTTCTCAGATGTGTCTCTGATATTAATGCTGCATAGGACACTGAATTCTGAATTAGTACATCTGCTAAAAGAGTTGCAATCTGATAAAYTGAGAGATTTATTAGTGCTACTATCACCTATGTAATAGGAAACATGTTAATGGGTATATGCTATGTTCTATAAATGGGAGACTCTTTTCCTTGATGTAAGGCTTTTATGGTAATTCATTGATCGTAGCCAGTAGAAATTTTATCACTTTACCATATAGAACAATAGATGTTGTAATTGCAACTGAATAACATTCCTCTGAAAACAGACTTTCTTCCTGTAATCTTAAGAGTGCAAACCTGAAATCTGTGCTCTCTTAAAACGCAGTATGAACCACAGAACAGCATCATTTCCTTTTCTGTTTTTTTTCCAACTCCTTAGAATATTTCCCTGGAAATTTCTCCAGTTTTTTTTTTTTTAAATCAAAGAAACATAGTAGTTACTACTGCTTTCAAACTTCCTACTCCAGTCAAAGTTAGGCAGAAGGGTCACATCTAATTAGATTCTTGAACTGAATTTTACAAGTAAGGTAATGCTGTGTAGATATTTCAAATTAGAGCGATCCTTTTAAATATTTGTTTTATTTTAGGTTTTGACTGAGAAAAAATACATGGGGAAAACCTGTGGAATGTGTGGAAATTATGATGGCCAAGGATTGAATGACTTTATGAATGAAGGTAAGGCCTAAAAGACAGACCAGATGAAAGATCTAATTGAAGTGAGTCAAAGTTAAAATGTAATGCTGTACTTGCTTTTCTCTGACTGTTGAGACAATTTTAGATCTTGGTAAAACACTCCTGTAGCTCACCAACAAACTTACCAGTCATATGATTATGTCAAACACTGGTTTTTGCCACTGTTATTTGCTACAATTTTGAAACTCATTGGTAGGGATCACACTGTATCTGTCTCACCTAACTTCTCAAACAATGTAGGTCTATAACAAGGTACAATGAATGGGTGAAATTATTACGTTAGCTGGAAGAATGAGACTATAATAGGAAGAACTTAATGAACAAGAACATTAACAAGTAGTGTGTCGCAGCAGAGGGGGGATCTTTACAACAAAGTCACTTGTTGCTGACGAGCTGACATCCTCCCCATATGCAGTTCAGGGGGTTCTCTTCAGACTTGCTTTAGTCTGGTCTGATGGTCTCACGCCCATTAGCAGTTGGAGCCCATTAGGCATTATCTTAGAGTATATCTTATGGTTTAGTTCACTGGAGAGAGCTCAGTACACCAAGATCACATCACAGTGCAAACCAGAAAGCTGTAAGTCAGGATGGCTGGAAGAGTTGCTTCAGAAGCACTCTGCTGATGTGAACTACAATGCCAGTGTGGAGACTGCTGCACAGTAAGCTGCAATCTCAGATCAACACTGCGGTTTTATACGTCATTGGGAAAAGTTTTAAAAGGAATACAATTTCTTTTTTTAAATTGTGAGGAGTTTAATGCAACAGATAGAGGAAAACAAGAATGTGGAGCAAGGGAGAGGAAGCATAAATTGGCAGATGGCCAGATAACACCACTGAGAGGAAACATAAACAGCTGATGTCTTCTAAAGGTAGATGTGCTAAACTAGGAAATGATCAAAGTGCTAAAAGCATACTTTACTGAATAGACTCCAGCTAGAGRACAAAGCAGGTAGTTATCATCACAGGAAATTAGACTTAATAGGACCTTGCACAGTAAGAGAACAGAACCTGTTTTTTGATACATCTCAGCAACAAATCTATGTGGKTTTTTTTCCTGACAAATTATAATCCTTCAATTTACAGGCAAATTACTGGATACATACAAATTTGCTGCATTACAGAAAATGGATGATCCATCAGAGATTTGCCTATCTGAGGAGATATCTATTTCTGCCATTCGTCACAAAAAATACGTAAGAAAGATCTTGGGTTATTTGCAGCATAATTTTAACAGAAAAGTAAAACACAGTAGAAACCACCAGCAGAGAGGCAGTTATCTCATAAGGTGGAAATTAGTAAAATCAAAAGATGTGTATAACGATATGAGAAAGAAAGGGACTGCTTTTCCTCAAAATATATTTTGAAAAGGGCCCAGAGGTATTATTGAGGTTGACTGTGCATGGCTTATGAGCCAAATAAAAGAACAGGAGGATCTGAAGATGCTGTAAGGAAGATGCTGTAAGGAAGAAGAGTTGTAAATATTATTTGTATTCAGATTGAAAAAAAAAACTTGTTTTGCCTCAAAAGTTGAACCTTTTCAATATTTCAGTATCTCTTTGAGATGAGATACTTCAGTACGCACCATTATGGGCAAGACCAACACATCAAAGGCATGCTTGAAAAAGGAATGTGTGTTATCTTCACATAGTGTTTGCTGTGAAACACTCTCCTCTTCCAACTGAATTGTCATAAGAAAACACATTCCCTGTCTGTAATAATCTCACCAGTTCTTACAGAGATGGATGACACTGGAAAGACGACTCATTTTCAGTTTAGTGAAAAGTAGAAGTACTTATATCAAGATCTTTCCCTTATTCAATAGATTTATATTCCCTTCCATTTGCAGAATTTCTCATGCTTTTTAAATCAGCTAAACATTACTAAACTGTAGAATAGAGGACAAACCAACAAGGAAATCCTAATTAACAGTGATATTCCATAGTATTTTTCATGTGAGAAGAATACCACTAGGACTAGTTTTCCTTTTTTCTTAATTTAGGTCATGATCTGCTCCCAGCTACTCAACCTCGTGTCACCAACCTGCAGTGTGCCAAAGGAGGGGTTTATTGTTCGTTGCCAACTTGACATGCAGGACTGCACTGAGCCAGGACAAAACAATTGCACTTGCTCTACACTGTCAGAGTATTCAAGGCAATGTGCTATGTCCCATCAAATGGTGTTCAACTGGAGGAATGAAAACTTCTGCTGTAAGTTCAAATGTTTTATAGGCACAAGATTTTACATGTTTGCTCTGTATTTTATATAGAGAGAATGATTCTTTACAGGAACTAATGAAAATTGATTACGGAAATCTTCATAAACGGAGAAATTATTTGCTTAATGAAATAGCAGTGATCTTGCAAAATGCTTTAAGAGGAAAGGCAGGAAAGGCTCTCAAAGGAAGAGGAAGCATCAAAGTTAGCTTCTAGATCTAGATCAGAGGCTGTCCTAATTGAACTATATTCCTGACATGATTACTGGACCTGCCATAGTCTGTCATGTCATTGTTATGTTCTAGGCCTTCCATCATTTTGATGTATGTCTGTTTCTCATGTCTTAATCTTCTGTTCTCCTCTTGATCATCACTATCTTCATACTTAAAACTTTCCCTAGTAAAATTCCACTGTTACCCTAACTCTTCTAAATTGCACTTCTTCCTGAAACCAAGGTCAATGTCTTAAAGGTCTGTTTAAAGTATTTTAACTCTTTGCATGGTTGTTTGTTACAGCTGTGGGAAAATGTTCTGGTAACCAAATCTATGAGGAATGTGGTTCTCCATGTATTAAAACCTGTTCCAACCCAGAGTACAGCTGTTCCAGTCACTGTACCTATGGTTGCTTTTGTCCAGAAGGTAACAATTTTGTATTCATCTTATCTTATATGACCCATTCAAGTGGTTTTTTGTGGCATATATCCAGTCAACAGAAATAACCTTACTAAACAAAGATTCAGCAGTGTATTTCATGCCATTATGCTGCTAGAACTGCAGATTCTCAGATTACATGCGATAACAGGAGTCTTGAAGAGACTCAGTCTGGAAAGATACTTGGTTACTATTCTCAAGAAGAGGGCCCTGAAAAGTCTCTTGACTATTTTCTGGATCTTTGCTTAAATTTCAGAATGGAAAATTAGCTCAGGTTATTGTAATGTAGGTATCTTTATCATGACCATCTTATAGTAGTCCAAAATAATATGCTGTGAGCTATACATTCAGAATGACTTAGGGCTACAGACACTAAATGCACCCATCTTTCAAGCTTCCCAGCCTAGTTAGAGACATTTAGAAAAAAATAWCATTCAAGCTTACCATTATTTCAAATAGAACTTAATTTTGAAATGAGGACAGTTATTTACACTTCTAACAAAGTAGCCATACGCTGTTACCAGTTGTAGAAAGTCAGTTTTAATTAATGGAAAATGTCCTGCACATATTTCTGATATTTCTGTAGACAGTGACTATGCAAAAATACTTTTCTCGGGTAATTTTGGAAGGTGTGCTACACAGGATACAATTTATAATAGCTCTTGTGCTCAGGAAAGATATGGAAAAGAGTATTTATTTTGTTAATACCCTTTGACAGGGACRGTTCTTGATGACATCTCAAAGAATCGAACATGTGTTCACATTAAGCAGTGCCCATGTTCTCTCAATGGGAAAATATATGCCCCTGGTGAAACAATGAAAGCAGCATGTAGAACCTGGTGAGTAGAAATAGGTTTTCTSAGGAGAAAGGGGAATATATCCTCATCAAACAGTTAGAAAATTTAGCGCRACTTTTCTGACGGCAACTACACATATACCATCATCTCTGAGCTCACCTTATTGGAAAGCCGCAAGCCATATATTGGTAATTGAAGATAGAACCACTTTTCTCTCATGTCCTGATTCATCTGTATAAATACAAACCACAAAAAGCAGYATCATTTTTAGCTCTTGTATGAAAGGGCAGATAAAATGAGTTCAATACTTAGGACCTCTCTCTGTCAGTCTCAGAAACTTTAGTCATCAAATAAATCCTGGAAACTAGTTATCCTTTTTGCAACATAAAATAATTAAGTCAATMTTGTTTAAATTTGGGGAAAATAGTAAAGTTTCAGAGTAGACTTCATTTTACTTTCTTTGCTGTCATCATTTGCTAAAGCAAAACCTCCAGACAGAAACATCAAGTCATCTTTGCTGATAATTCATGACTTAATATGAGAAAAATCTTATATAGAAGTTCTTGTTTTCCTCAGCCAGTGTACAATGGGTCAGTGGAACTGCATAGACTTGCCTTGCCCTGGAAGGTGTTCCCTTGAAGGCGGCTCCTTTGTTACCACGTTTGATTCGAGGTCCTACAGGTTTCATGGAGTTTGCACTTACATTCTTATGAAGGTAATTTCCTTGAAATCTAGAAACACACCAATATTTACACTTATATTCAGTCTTTAATTTCCTTTTGTTATACAAATAGAAGTTTTCCTGTGATGTGCATTTAGCCTACAAATACTTTTATACAAATACACCCTTTCATTATTTTCTCTTAGAGTTCCAGCCTGCCACACAATGGAACCCTAATGGCTGTATATGGGAAGTCGGGTTACTCCCATTCTGAGACATCACTTAGTGCTTTAATTTACTTGTCTACAAAGGTGAGCAATTACYCCACCATCTAGTCAGCATTTCACTAAGCAATCTGGCAAAGTAATATTAAAGGCATTGCTAGTAGCCTGAATTGAAAAATTATGGGGAATGGCTRATATGTTCCAATGCATGCATATGCAGCAAAGATCTCTGAGGCCACTTTAGTTCAGGAGGGTAGAGTTACGTACAGAAAACTACACGGTTTACAAAGTGAAAACTGAAAATAGTWTGAACATCCATCTTTTCTTATTATGTAGGTCACTGGCAATAGAGTGTTTCAGTTAAAGAAAACATAAATACTGTCAGCATAAATATTTACTTCTCATTCCATATCCTCATTCATACAGGACAAAATTGTGATTTCTCAAAATGAACTCCTTACTGATGACGATGAACTTAAGCGGCTACCTTACAGATCAGGTAAAGAGAAAGGGAATATATGTTAAATACATGTTCCATTAATCTCTCTTTTATATCTTTTTTTAGCAATTGCCAGCAGAGGTTTTAAAGAAAGGTCAAAAATCTTTCYCAGTGCATCTATTCCATGGAGTGTTGGATGTGGAAAGAGAAGACATGTGTAGACAGAATGCTATTTATTTGTGCATTAATATAWTTTTTTWAAAAAAATTATTATACACCAAAATCACTGTTGTAAACTATTCCTTTCTTTTAGGTGACATCACTATTTTCAAACAATCCTCAGTCTACATACAAATGTATACAACCTTTGGGCTTGAACTTGTAGTTCAAACATCGCCTGTGTTCCAGGCCTATGTGAAAGTTGGACCACAATTCAAAGGCAGGACCCTAGGTAAGGAAACTAATTCCAATGTGAGAGAGATGTGTAATGTGTAATTGTGAAAGTTTCCTCGCATCTTTTAAGAATAAGCTCTCTTCTCTGGATTTGGAAACCCCARTAAAAATATCTGCATTGGAAAACTGATATGCATTATTAAGAGATACTTGCCATATAACTTTRAAATAACCTGTGGAATTTGATGGGTAGCATTTTTGATGTGTAATAAAATACTGATTTTTATATTTATTATGCCTTTTTCCACTACATCTTCTCAACATAACAGGGGAATTAGCCTGGGTAGTCTCTCTATATTTTGGAGCACAGTGAGTCAATTGTCATTGTGAACACAATGAACCATTAAAGAACTCAGAGACAACTCATCTGACAAGAAGCAGATGGAGTTATCTGTTCACTGAGAAACAATATTAGCCACAAAGGCRCATTCTAACTTTTAATTGTCTATACAGGTTTACAGAGAGGCTTCAAATGTTAAAACAGGTTAAATGTATATAGTCCTATGCTACTGCAGATTTATATACTTCTGAAAACATATAGGCAACTGTAGAATTATTTCATGGCCCTTCACTTTTACATAACTAAGGAGTGCTGAAAGGGTCTTTTTTTTTTTTTTCCCAAAAAACAAGGTAAACAAATTTCTGTATGAATTCACGTGAGTAAAGCTGGATAATTTTAACCAGAGAAGTGAGAGAGTCAGAATGACTGAATGCAGAAGATACATATTCAAGGTTCAGTGGCTGCTTTACCCATAGTATTCATTAACACTMCATCACCTTTTCCTCCCTTATTACAGGAACGAAACATAGACCATTGCATACATATTCTTTGATTTTTGGTCATCTCTTACATTTCTCATATTGTTAGGTTTGTGTGGCAATTACAATGGTGACACTACAGATGACTTCATGACCAGCATGAATATCAATGAAGGGACAGCTTCCCTGTTTGTAGATTCCTGGAGGGCAGGAAATTGCCAGCCTGCTTTAGAGAGAGATACTGATCCCTGTGCTATGAGCCAACTGAACAGTAAGTAGCTGATGCTGTTWTAACTGTTGTCTCTAGCTAGCTTTGTCAGTCCCTCCATAATCCCAAAAAGCAAGTGAATGAAAGGGCTTGAGAAAATTAAGAGTTTTGAATGACATAGATTCCCTTATCAAAAATAAGTAAGTATCTGAGAACATACCTTTAATGAAAGAACTTACCAGATTCCATTCTGGAGATCTGAGATTAAGAAGGTGAATCAGAGGTTCGTGCTGATATTTGTCAGTGAAGTTGTGATACCAATGGAAGCCTTAAACCGCTGCTCGCCAACATTGTGACCCTAATCCAGGCTTTACCTTCTCAGGGCTCTATTGCTGTTTCACAAAAAGGGGGAAAAAAGTGCCATATTGAGAGGTATATGAGCAAGCATATAGACTGTAATACATACAAAGTTGTCCTTTTGTTCTGTCCATCATTATTGACAGTTCAGCTGGACTCGAGTGTTCAGTGCTGCTGCTGCTAGAGGTTAAAAAAAAAAAAAGTTTGAGAAACCATTGGCCAGCTGGAGGGAATCTAGAGGAGATCAGAGAGGATAATCGGTGGTTTAAAAACATGGTCTAAAATGAGAGATTAAACAAAGAGGGGGAACATAACAGAGAAAATTGAGCAGGAGTGTAATAGTTCTTTCTAAATCCATTATTATATTGCCCTCCTCCACTGGTAGGAAGGATAAGAAATAATCTGCAACATCATTTTTGTAGTAGACTAGTATTCTGATGATGAGCAAAATGAAACATTTGAACAGATTGCCTGGCTTGTCGTGAACTCTGTATTACTGGAGGTCTTTCAATGGTACATTAGTCACATTTTAGTAATAACACAAGCATTTCTGGGCTTTTCTTAGCTGAGGTAGACTAGAGGAGCTTTTGAGATCGTTTCCAAGCCTCTCTTCTGGGCCTCTTCTTCATCCCTTTTTCCTAACTTGCTCTGGTGTTTAATGTCCACATTTTTTTTTTAACTTAGAAATATCTGCTGAGACTCATTGCTCCATTCTTACAAAGAAGGGTACAGTGTTTGAGAAATGCCATGCTGTGGTGAACCCTATTCCTTTCTATAAGGTAGGAACTTAAGTAGGTCCAAATATGGGCCAGATGTACTCGGGTACAGTATATCACTGAGATTAATCAGCAGTGTGCAATTGGTTAGGAATGTTTTGGAAAATCGTTTATACTGCACTAAAATCTGTCTTAGCCACAGATTGCCAGTCTGAACCCTAGGTATAACAAAATATTTTTCCTCACATTGCAGTTCTCCTCAACAACTTTAACTATGCAAATTATGCATTTTTTCTATATGCATAATTGAGCTCATTACGTTTGCCCATCCCTATGAAACATTTTGAAAATTATAAACAAAAAGCAGTGTATAAAAAAGGGATTGTTTTATCAATTTAGCGTGTTTTAATCCTATCAACCAGGCAATTAATGTGATCATTTTGATTGGTGTTCTAGTTATGCAAAAAAATATATTTTGCATGAATTACCTCTCTGTTCAGTATTTTAACACTTAGTAAGTGTTAAACACTAGTTAAACTAGTTAAACTTGCTAACACTAGTTAACAAGTGTTAAACAATAACAAAGTATTCTCCATGTGTTGGGTTTCAGAGATGTGTCTACCAAGCCTGTAACTATGAAGAGACCTTTCCTTATATTTGTTCTGCCCTGGGATCATATGCACGAACATGTAGTTCCATGGGTTTAATCCTCGAAAACTGGAGAAACAGTATGGACAATTGCAGTAAGTAATAGAACCAAGTCCTGAAAACATGCCATCACATGAATGTATGCATATAGATCTGTCTATTTCCATTTTAAAACATCCTATTCTTGATACACCTAGGACAAAGAAGACGAATCTGTATTTTAAAACCACATGTTAATCATTCTAAGATAATTACTCATTGCTCCAGTCAGCCAGCTAGCAGGCATAAAAGCCATATTTCCTAGGAGCTGCTGACCCTACATATATGTCAAAACTGAACAAAGCACTTCAAACAGTAAAACGGAATACTAAGCTGCACTTCAGAGCAATGAAAAATATAATAAACATAAAGAGGAGGAAAACAGAAATGAATAGAAGAAACCGAAGGGAGGAAAGAAATATATATATATATAGAGAGAGATGCTATATTTTGGCTGCTGAAAAACATACTGTCATGTAAGATTATATCAAAAAGATTGCTCACAGACTTAAAAACGAAAATGTGGATGCTTCCAGGGGTTGATATTTAAATAATGGAACTAACAAATAAGTGTGCTGCAGGCTAAGAAAGGACAAGGGCGGGCTCTGGTTGCGAATGTGATTTTGCTATTAGACAATTTAGATAGCAGCACTGTTCAAAGTTATATGAAACATATGGTATTTCTGCAAAGCTGCTTTTTGCATGATTGCATTCCAAACTACAGGAAGAAGCAAGATTATGATTTAACCTTTATAAAACTTACAAGCAGCTACAGGGTGGGTGTTAAGCCCTTCTCTACAATACTCAGTACAGCTTCACATCCTCAGGGAGAGAAGCAAGAGCATTGATGCTTTGGATAGGATAAGCATTTGAAACTATTGATAATAGAGTGTGTGTAGCACATCACTCTGAATCTAGTGTCTCTCACAGAAAGAGAAGAAGGAAACGAAATATAACAAACACTCTTTTCCTGTTTTGCAGCCATTACTTGTACTGGCAATCAGACATTCAGCTACAACACCCAGGCATGTGACAGGACATGCTTATCACTCTCCAACCGAGCCCTGGAATGTCATCCAACTGACATTCCTATTGAAGGTTGCCATTGTCCTAAAGGAACATACTTGAACCACAAAAATGAATGTGTCCGTAAATCTTACTGTCCCTGCTATTTAGAAGATAGAAAATACATTTTACCTGACCAGTCAACAATGACTGGTGGGATTACCTGGTAAGTTTGTCAAGTTCAGCAATTAGAAAACTGAAATGGGGAAGAGATATTTTACGTGTCTGCTTTGCTTTTAATAGAAAGTAATTATTTTTTGAGACATCTTTTTTGCTCCTTCCTAAAATACAAACATTATTAAAGGAATGGTGTGGGGGAGAGGGGGAAAAAAAAAGGAGTGACTTTAAGCTTGGAAATGCTGAGGAAAAAATAAAAACAGAGAGAGACGATTAGGCAAAGTCTGATTATTCCTGGTAGATCACAGTAAAAGATTTTGCCAACAGCATCTGTACAGCTACCTACAAACGAGTTGATGGCTCTTTCAAAAATGATGCTACTGCATACTGCAAGAAATAAAGAGATGCATACAACATGCTGCATTTGGGAGGATGCAGAAGAGCTAATAATATAGATGAAACATTTCCAGCAGTGGAGAACATGAAGTCATCATGCAAAAACTTAAAAATTTCATTCTTAGGAAAGAATTGCACTGAAACTTCTTGCTTTCTCTTTCCCCTCATTCCCCCTCCCCACCCCCTCCAGCTACTGTGTTAATGGAAGGCTAAGTTGCACTGGCAAACCTCAGAATCCTGCAGGTATGGGTCTCTACTTTTAAACCGTATTCTTTTGCTTTATATTATAAAACTGCAACTTCACAATCACCTGTTTCTTTTTATTCCTTTTTTTCTAGAAAGCTGCAAAGCTCCTAAGAAATATGTATCATGTTCTGACAGTTTAGAAAACAAGTATGGAGCTACATGTGCCCCTACCTGCCAAATGTTAGCCACTGGAATCGAATGTGTGAGTTTCCAAGCTCTGTGGTATAAATCCTTTGAGAAGGATAAAATATTCTGATTGCTACCTTGAACACCAGAAGTCCAGGATTCAGCTCTTTCTAATAAAAGGAAAGGAGTTATTTCTTCTATCATGACATAGTCAGACAACAGATTGTAGATGCTAAAAAACATATATAAACCTTCAGAAAGTGATTAACTGAATTTACAGAATAAAAATCCATGACTACCACCTCTGATTCAGGTACTCCCTAAGCCATGTGTCACTGGAAACTGATAGAACATTAACCATATGCTTCCTTTTGTGTTCTTGCCCACTTCTTGTGTTCTTGCCCGTTCTTTGTTCACTGCTAGTGACAGTTACAGAAAATGTGAGATAAAGGCTAGAAGAACTTTTGGTCTATCCGCTCATGGCTTTTCTTATGCTGTTAAGGAAATTGACTGGAAGAATTACATTGTAATAGGCTTCCGTCATATAAAAAAAAAAAAAAGCACTCTATTTGTCCAAGAAATTGGTAACACTGAATGATAAATTTTCAAAAGAAGCTTCAAGTATGTTTATTATCTTACACAACGGGTATATTTTGCAGCTTCAGTGAAACTCGTACAATTAAGTAATATATCAGCACTAGTAAAATCATAAAATTTAAATCAAGACTTAGCATGTGTTGACTCCTGACACTAATCACATAGAACACAGAATGTAACAGATCTCCATTCATTTCTTTTCTTTTTGCAATTTGTTGATCTTTATCAGGTACCTACTAGGTGTGAATCAGGCTGCGTCTGTACTAATGGGCTGTATGAGAATCTTGATGGCAGGTGTGTGCCAGCTGAGGAGTGTCCCTGTGAATATGGTGGTCTTGCGTATGGAAAAGATGAGCAGATCCAAACCGAATGTGAGATCTGGTAAGAGCCACATTGCYGATCCTCTTTCACTAAACTGCACAAATGGAGAATAAAAGCATTTAATTGAGAGAATAAGAACAGCAACAGCTAAACTACAGCAACAAAGCACAGATGTAGTAAAGACAAGCATGATACTTGATAACGTATATATGTAGATGAAAAGGTCATGGTCTTCTAGTCAACAGTACTGACTTCAAGGATAATYCTTGCCATCTGCATAGCCAAGAATAAGGTGACATTGAGGAAACTCTCTAACTGTAAACTATATTAGATCAACTATTGACAATTTCATCTAAGTAAAGATAAGGACACAACCTTCCTTACCTTCTCTAGATAAAAAAAAMCTCCCCGAAATACTGTTTCCATTTTTAGCAAAATTCTTAACAACTCTTCCCTTTGCAGTTTCTAATCTGGTACTAAAAAATTACCACYACCCAAACTACACAGGACAATTATATTTAATCCTGTCAACAACCAAAAGAAATAAGCTTCCCATTTTAATGGAGGAAAAAAAAGGCAAAATGTGACTTAAGATTTCTCCTTTATCAAACACTAATTTTCTCAACAGTCCCTAGCTTTTTTGGTATGATTCCTTTATTAATGATAATTTGGCCAGAGTATACAGAAGTCAGTTAAATTAACCTTACCTATAAAATTATCCATATAATAAGCATTAAAGTGGCATGACTTTGAAATCTGAGCAAGGTTTTCTTCTCACTGTCAGCACTTGCACAAGAGGCAAATGGAAATGTGTTCAGAAATCCAGGTGTTCCTCAACCTGTAATCTTTATGGAGAAGGTCACATTACTACCTTTGATGGACAGCGTTTTGTGTTTGACGGCAACTGTGAATACATACTCGCTATGGTAAGGTCCATCTTACTGCTGCTTTTGGCAGTATCTCAGCAGTCAGGATGCAGCTGTGTTTAAATGGCTAATGAAAATTCTCTAGGAAACATCTAAATTCAATAAAGAACTTGGAATCTTTATATATGCTTACTTATTTTAATAATTTTTGTTTATTTCAGAACTTAAGCTCAAAAGCTTTTACTTTTCAAGAKGTATGTTTTTCACTGAATTGTAAGCATTTTAGATTTACTAAAATATTTGAATGCTTACTGAGAAGTATGCATTATGTACCTGCCAAGTATACCTTTAGCAAAGTGATGTCAGTTTGAATATCAAATCAGAAATCATCGGTTATCTCCAAAAAAAAAGATGCCACTAAAACATAATATTCCACTGACCAATTTCTCTATACAAARATGCAAGTTCTGAAATGAATAAAATTCTTCAGCTGACAAAGCTGCAAGATATTCTGTAACTTCTGCATTAAAAAACAGCATTGAATTTTGAGACAGTCAAGGTCAKAAGTCATCCTTCACATGAGAATGATGATATAAAATAGTTTGCCTGCAGTGCCGAAAGGCAGAAACACAATTATAGCATGCTCAAGCTTTCTTATTCTATTTTAACTTGCAAAGTTTAAGACACAGTCTGTCTTTTTTTTTTCTTTTTTAGGATGGCTGCAGTGTTAATAAACCTGTTTCCTCCTTTAAAATTGTTACTGAGAATGTCATCTGTGGGAAATCAGGGGTTACCTGCTCGAGATCAATCAGCATTTACCTTGGGGTAAGAACCTCATACTAGTGTTATTCAGCTGAATAGCCATTTGAGCTAGCTAAGTTTGCTCAACTTCCAGAAAATTCAGCTTGTCTTTCAGTCAGTGCCTTGCAAGTGAAGTTAATGTGCTGAACTCAGTGAGCTCAGTGTTAGTAGGAACTGCTACTGTTTCTGTCTTTATATAATATTATTTATATAATATAAAATTAAAGCATTCCCATTGTGGCTGATGAGTGAAAGCACTCCAGATTTCTCTAAGCCCTGGTAATATCTCCTTTTTCAAAATATCTCCAGATCTGTATTAACTTAAGTAAGATATGTTTGTGAAACTACTGCAATGAGCAGCTATCCTCATTTCCATTGTTTTCTGAAGACTTTAAAAATCAGATCAGTTCGGTCATTTTCAGCTCTGTGGGACRATAATGCCCCTCAGGACAAGATATCTCAGAGCCCTTTACAGACAGAAAGCAGAATATTAGCAGATGAGATTTTTATCCCAAGAAATGGTCAAGTTATGTACATTTGCCACTTGGAATAGCACCTGCTGTGCCAACTGGTCAGTGCTGCATTTGGTCAGTGCAGTTCTTTGCATAYTGTTTTGTAAATGGATGATCCAAACAAATCTTCCTGCTAACCATCTACACAGTTGAACCACTGCAGTMTGAGAGGAGACAAGATACGAGAATCCAAATAAGGTTGAGCGATGGTGAAAATACTCGAATAAGACAAGCTAACTTCTCTCTAATTCTTCATTTATTCCTAAGAATACATGGAAAAAGAGATCTTTTTCTCTTTTGTTTACATGCAGATCTCAATATTTCCACGAAATGCAGTCAGAAAAGTATTGTAACAAAGAGAATATTACAATGACAGAGGGGGGGGGGTTTTTCATGTTTCTCTTCAGAAGTTGCATATGCATAAAAATATACTATGAAAAATATAACCACTTATTTTTGAGATAGGATGTCAACCTGAAGAAACTCAATTATCCTGTAAGGTCTATGTCACCACTGACAATACATTACACTGCACCATCTGGCCACCGTAAGATCAGCAGGACTGACAAGACAATCTGTAGTGGTACACATCTTTAATAATCTCACAGGAACAGTATGAAAAACACTAGAACTTGATAAGCTTCAATATCTGGAAATATTTGTCTTACAGAACTTGACATTCATACTGCGAGATGAAACCTACTCCGTTTCTGGGGAAAATCCTCTTGTGCGCTATAAAGTGAAAAAAAATGTCCTCCACCTGATGTTTGATATTATAATCCCAGGAAAATACAACATGACACTTATCTGGAACAAACACATGAACTTCTTCATCAAGATCTCCAGAGAAACACAGGTTCTGAATAACAACTTCTTCAGTAAATTTCTCAGCTGAGATTGAAGTGCACATTTGGTTACAGTTGTCACAACTGTCCATAATTGCAAAATTTTTCAAAGAAGCCTCTTGTAATTAATTTTCTGCTCACCATTATCTCCTAAACAGCAGAGGTTTTCAGTGAAGACTTATTACTGAACGGTTGCCCTGCTACACAATAGAAATCTTTGGGCTAAGAACTTGTGCTGTACATAGCAGCAGCATTTTGGTTACATTTTATCTCTAAATTATGACATTATATTTGAGAGGAAAAACACATTCATTCACTGACTGACAAACAGGACTTCATTCATTTACTTTACCAAGATATGAGAGTATTTATAGATTACATTTAACTACTGAAAATACAAGAAACAATAACAAAAAAGGGAAGGAAAGTGGTTGTAACTCATTCAACTCTCATTAATGCCTCCATTCTCTTTAGGAAACTATCTGTGGTTTGTGTGGGAATTACAATGGCAACATGAAAGATGATTTTGAAACCCGAAGCAAGTATGTGGCATCAAATGAATTGGARTTTGTCAATTCTTGGAAAGAGAATCCACTCTGTGGAGATGTATACTTCGTGGTGGACCCTTGCAGCAAGAACCCTTACCGTAAAGCCTGGGCAGAAAGGACATGTGCTATCATCAACAGCCAAGTTTTTTCTGCCTGCCACAATAAAGTAAGAAGTGCTTTGGCTTTCTGCGTAATCTACAGTCTGACAAACAGTATTTGCTCACATTCCAGCATTTTGATTTTTGCTTCCCCAAATTATTTTAATAATACTTACATACATTCAGGCACTCATTAATCCTAATCCTTCCTCATTGGTGCTTCACTCACACACTGTTAACTTCAAAGCTAAGTTTGGAGTTAACTGAATAATTAAAATATTAGAATTGAAAAAATGAAGACTTCCGTATCAAAAAAATCAGAGAGTCCATATTGATGATGCCTGACTGATTAATACACTGTTTATTCTTTGTGAAAACATTTAGGTTTTGTTGGAGAAAAAAAAATCTCAGTAGTAAATGAACAGCATTATTTAGAAGATGCAGGAGAGCAGTCCAAGAGCATGTCATCAGTCCTTTTATTACTCACTTTATTGATGAAAATACCACAAGATTCGTCAGAATCAGGTTTTCTGAAGGGAAGTCTCCACTTTCTAGAAGTGAACACAAGAGAGAAATATGAGTAAATCTGCAGTGGTTATGCATATCTGTGGAGGATGTACTGCCGATGAACTTGCATGTTTATGCCAGAATGAATGTGGGTTTGTTTAGTTGATTATACACTATGTGTTCAAGATCAGTATGGAGTGAGAGGTTTATATCTATCAAAATATCAGCAGCTTCTATTGTTAGTTTTCAGGGACCAATGTTCTTACTAAAATAGCAGTCTGAATTAGGACTGTTTTAGTRTTTAGAGGAAATACTGTCTGCATTCACTTAGTTCTACAAGTGCACAATACTAGAATTTTCACTACTTAATTTTCCACACAGGTAAACCGTATACCTTATTACGAGGCCTGTGTCCGAGACTCTTGTGGTTGTGACATTGGAGGAGATTGTGAGTGCATGTGYGATGCCATTGCAGTGTATGCCATGGCATGCTTAGATAAAGGTCTCTGCATTGACTGGAGGACACCGGAGTTCTGCCGTAAGTGCCTCCAAGCTGTCTTTAAACGAGTTTGTCAAGCAGATTTGGCTTTTGTCAACAGGGTTCTGAACTTTCAAGTATTCACGAGCAATAAATTAATGAAATTATGATTTTTTTTTTTTATGGAGCAATAAGAAAATAAAGCAGTCACAGAACGTAATATACTTCTGCTTTTGCTGTATAGTAAACCAGTCACTTTGTCATCGGGGGAACAGGAAGCTGTGGAAAATATGTATTTGCTTTAGTTATAATGAAATCATTTTCTCTGTAGATTTCAAAGAAATAAAGACAGCTGTGTTGCCCAGAACATTGTAAAACAGGAAAAAACAAGAGTGTGTTCCAGAACACATTACATGGGGAATAGAAAGGCTTAGAATGTTCTACATCAGTACGGGGAGTTTTTACTTTTCATGATTTCAATATGTTACTGTATTATGCATTAAAAAAGTATAGAAATATCTGCACAGTGCACTTGCAAAAACAATTCGTATCACTAGAACATAAATTTCAATTTGCATCATAAGTGATTACTTCAGTGAAAAAAWTTTTGGTTCAAACTTATTAATTTTGCCCTCTTGGTTCTTAAAACTTTGAGAAAGCATGTCAGTAATGGAAAAATGCAAGATTCTCTCTTGTTTTGCTATTTCAGCTGTCTATTGTGACTATTACAATTCACATAAAAAATCAGGAAGTGAGGATTCTTATTTTTATGACTACAGCAGTGACAACTGCACCTGGCACTACCGACCGTGTAACTGTCCAAATCAAAACTACAAATACGTCAACATTGAAGGTAATAATTTATACTGTTGTGAACCAGGGAACAGTAAAATAATCATTTTCACTGCTTTTGTTTTAATAAGTCATACCATAGTTAGATAATAGTGTTCTAGTTAATGTTATCTTTAAGACACTTTTTCCTAATATTTACTATTACAGTGTTCAAATGCAATTGATACAATACCTGTATTACATCTAGCTTTGTATTGCACCCAGCTTAAGTGGAAGAAGAATCCTCTAATTTGCACCATTCAAGGTATATGGTGTGTAAAATGTAAAACAAAATTATCTTCCTATTTAGGTTGTTACAACTGTTCTCATGATGAATACTTTGACCATGAGAAGGGACAGTGCATGCCATGTGGTAAGTAGAGATCTATATACTCATTCTCTTTCTGTACAGTAACTAGAAAATAATATTAAAACAATTGTTTATTATCAAGAACGATAGTTTCCCTAATATATTTGGATTAATCCAGGCATAATTCTCCTTTGAAATAAATTTATTGCTGTACTTCTGCTGTGTAAAATTCAGTTAATAAACAATGCATGGAAAATAACTAATTTGTTTAAAAGGCTAGATCAGGCTAGAAAGTTGGAACACTGATTAATTTAGCAAGAAAAAAAAAATGTTTTCAATATAAATGTTCGCACCTCTCAAAACTTGAGTGTTCCTGAAAGTATACTGATGTTCTGATTGCATGCGAGGCCACCTCAGCAGAGATGTACATCTTAGATACATTCAGCATCTTTCTTAAACAAAAAGAACATCTGGAAGAGGATCTAGAGTTCAATTGCTAATGCACTCTACTTASCAATTACCTCTTAAAGATATATATTTTTTATTACTTTATAACGGGATTTATTATCATACCATGTACTGCTATGAAAATCTGGCTGATAATATATACAATATAAGGCTAGATTCCAGCTGCATAATTAAGAGTTTCACGCAGATGTAAAGAAAACAATTTTTTTTTGTCATGTTATACAGTGCTAACCTGTGTCCCAGGACAGTTAATGACCTCACTTATATATAGAAAACATGTTTCCATTATCCCTGAAAAGTGAAGCTGCCCTTAGGCATGTAAATCATAGCAAAGGCAGCAAAAACGTGATCATGGTTATTCTGAGGTGCATTGATTTGTCATTGCTTAAATCTTTTGATGTAAAGTTTAATACTAATGTAACAGCAAGTATTTTCAGGAATATTTAGATATTTAACACAATGCTTTGAATGCAGTTTATCTATCTTCTGATACAAAATTTACCATATTTGAGATATTCTTAATATGTTTTAATTGATACATTTAATCTCTTCTACCTCTACACAACAGGAGAGGAAAGGACTACTACTACTATACCTAAGACATCTTCACCTTCAACAGGTTAGTATAAGTCAGTAACTAAAATAGCACGTAAGCACTGATAGTTGTCCTAATACAAGCTTCTGAGGTAAGCAGTGCTCTTTCTGGCTTGAAAACAACAACTTCATCAGTTTCATATTCATAAGGTGTAATAATGAAAAAYATCACAGCATCACAATTATCATAATTTTTTCCCAGAAATGTGATAGATATCTTAAATTGTGAAAGAAAATTCTTGAGAAAACCAAGTTTTGAATATATTTAGTCACTTTCAAATATCATTAAACAAATATCTATATTAGTAGATAAGGACTTCTATTCCCTTCTCTGGTGTACGAAATCCCCATAAAAAATCAACACAGTTCAYAGTGGTGTCTAGCAACATAACATTTTTGACATTTTAAGAAGGTCTTCATAGCAATTTATGAAGCATATCAAGCCCTCATAGCGCATGTTCCAGGAAAAGAAACTATATATGATCTTAAATTTATTAGRAATTCCATTAATTTCATTAACAAATTATATTGTTGTACTGGTCACTGGAAGGTCTGGGGAAAAAATTAGTTAGCTGCCTGAATTATAAAATGCTAAGTGCACAATTCCATCTCTCTTAATATGCACAAATGGACATGATAGATTCACTTTAAAGGCATGAAAATATTTTTAAAATGAACTTGATATTTTGATTAAAATATTATTTTTATCATTTTATCATTTTGATAAAAATATTTTTAAAATGAACATGAACTTCTGCTAGAGTTCATGTTCAATGTATTGCCTGAAAATCATAGCAAAGGAGATATGTAAATAAATTATCATATTTTTTCTTTTAAAATGAAGATAGTTATTMCAAGTTATTATTAAGATAGTGCTAATGTTTCCTAAAATATTTTTAAATTTACATAAGCATATTTTAGTGGATTTTTAAGAATTATTTCCTAGCCTTGGATTTTGTTTTTTTTAATTCCTTTAATGAAAACAGTGCAGCCTCAAGTAACAACAGGCTCTACTTCAGTCCCAACATCAATGACTACCTTGCCAACAGCACCGACTACTTCTGCAACTATTATATCGATGGAGACCACTATTCCAACAATAACTTCAAAAATCACAGGAACTTCATCAGCATTACCTCTTGTTACAAGAAAGTCAACAACAGGTAGGTTGTTAGTTTTACTGACTGAAATAAATATTAAACCCATTCAATGCATCATTAAGAAATTAGTCTATCAGGAGACCAATGCAAGCTAGCTTAACACCCAAAACTAAGACTGCTGATCATGAAGTGAGCAAAGCATGCTTCCCAAAGAAAAGTTTGTAAGAGGCTGCGAAGGGGATGGGGTAAACCACAAACATTTTGAAGTGTAGGTGAAAGGTATGTGAAAAGACTGTAGGTTAAAAATACAACCAAAATTTATCCATGTGATTCTTATCTGAGTGGAAACACATTATGAGCTCTATAAACAAGCCAGTTCAGCCTCATTTGGTTTTATGAGCTCAGCTTCAGTCTTATACACGTGCAGTTTCCATGACCAGTTCACTGGTTTCATTTTCAAGTAACACTCAAGCTATTAACACTGGATAACTTAAGCAGGCTTTGAGGCAGAATAACACAGATGCCAATGTCAGGAGTCTAGGCTTCAGAAACACTAGATAGGATCTATATTTGAAGTTGTTGTTGCTCTCAGCAAGGGTTTGGACAAATGACTCCTGCAGTATAAATTATTTTCTGATTCCGTGGCTTGCGTAGGCTCGCATATGGGACTTCACACTGACATCCACTTCAGCTAAAAAGCCATCCTGGAGCCAGGCCATCAGCAAAAGTGGTGATAAAAGAAGTGGTCCAATAGCAGTCAAAACACAGCTTCAAAGGCTGGCATTGGGCCGGGTGATTAGCATGGTGTTATTTGGCCTTAAAATAGCAAATTAAAAGAAGAAACTGCAGCCAATTCAGAACATAAAAATAGCCACTGTAATTGCTCTTTGGGAATAGACCATATAGATTTCAGTGAATGAATGATAACAGAACTAGCTTCTTCTAAAAATTTTATATAATCTAGCCCAGGATAAAGAATTTGAGAAGGAAGATAGGTAGAAGGTAAGAGGAATTAAATATGAGTAAAAAAAGACTTGATAAGATTAYGAGAATATACAAAGAATTACACATGTTAAAAATATTAAGGATGAAAATTGACTCCTTGGAGTACACTTACCTTCTATATAATTTTAACTGTTTTTAATTAGTAAATAAATCTATTACTCACATTATATTCTCTACGCCAAAAGAACAGACAACAACCATTTTTGTCAGACCAGCTGTGACCACAACAATTGCTACACCTTCCGCAACTCCCTCAACAAAGAGRACCACGACCACGAAACTGCAGCCTACCTCTACTGCCTTATCAACCACTMCATCAATAGGGACAGAAAAAGTAAGGTTTACCACACTGCCCATCACGACCACTATCAGAACAACAACAATACCCACTACCGCTACACCTCATGTTGCAACTTTCACCAAGCCGAARTCAACAACACTGGGTAAATATCATCTTTTTGTATCTACTGAAATCAATGGATTTCTGTTAAGGGAAAAAAAAGAAGGAAGTTATTCTTACTAGTTGTCTTACAATTGCAAATACATTGGAAAAKATATGGATGACTAAACAAGAAACATAAAAATGGAAATTTCCTTGTCTTGCCAATGGAGGCAACATCTAATGCCCAAATAAAATCTTAATATTTCTCTTATATACCCTACCCACAAATCCCACTCCTTCACATAAGGCTAAGATCTGTTTATTCCACCAAGTGACATAGCTTCTTGAAAACTCACATACAACAAAGTAAGCATTCCCCCTAACCATTGGAACCACCTCAGCAAAAATTATAAACTCTCTTTGCAAAGAAAGGAAATTAAGCCTTAGAATCTCACGCTTTCTGTAAACCGAGGATAACCTCCATGGAAGCAATATCACAACCTGTTTTGCTTGGGCTCATAAGAAAGACCAGCGACTTGTACACAGTGCTGGAAAGTCAGCTATGGMGGGGAGGACAGGAGTGCACCTTCCCCCAGTCCACATCTCTCCTACCTGGTGCTGTTGGGGTGCCTGCATGCAGATGTTCGTGTCCAATGAGGCTCTCCTTTGAGAGAGGGTAACTTTCTACTATGCCTACAAGCCACCCCATGGTTGACGATTGAAAACCTGTTTGTCTTCTCAAATATCAACCACTATTACTCATCCTTGCCCTCTTTGCAAGAAGCCCAAGTCATACTTAACAACACTGAGTCCCAAATAGGGGAGTGCTACAGATGGGAGGGTGGTAAGACTCATCCATGGTAAGTCAGTGCCTACCTTGTTGATGTCTTGGGGCTTCCTCAGCCTCTTGAGGCGGGCAGACTGTACTCTGCACATGCTACTTGCAGGGAGCTCAGATGCTCCAAGAAGAGGCAGAAGGAGCTCAATTGGTCCAGGCCAAGTCACTGCCCTGCATTTCAGGAAAAGGGGAGGAAGATGAGGACAGAAAATGACATGGCTCCAGGCATGGCCTCTTCTTTCCCTCTGCCCTCAAAGATTCAGTAGGGCCCAATTCCACCTTTCTTGTCATGGCCCCCCAATGGGGGGCTTAGTGCAGGGGCAATTGCTTTCCTTATGCATGCATTTTTCCCAGCAGCTGTCACCCACAAAAAGACAACCATGCCACAGGTGATCACTCGGAAAACCACCCCAGCCACCTCCACCACTAGCACCTCCAAGACCTCATTGTCCATAGAAACCAGCCCCACCAGCAGCCCTGAAGTGCCGCTGYCAACGTCAACGCAGGTCCCCAGCASYCCACCCACCACCCCGGCCTCCAGCACAGCGCTCAGCACCCACGCGCCGTTTGCCGCCCCCTCCACAGTCTTCACCAAGTCTCCCACAACAATTAGGCCAAAGCCCACGCCTACTACGCTGATGTCCACAGCCTCTCCCTCCACAACCAGTGTATCTACAGAGATGCTGCCAGCTAAATCCTCTGCACCCTCCACAGCCAGAACAAGCCCCTTGCCATCGTCTACTTTTCCATCCTCAACTCTGYCCTCTACACCACTGAGCCCATCACATCCTGGTAAGTCTGACTCTTATCCTCCTGATGCATTGCCTGCTTTTTCCAGCTCATGTCCTGCTCTCCCCAGCAGCACATGCCACAGGGGTTTCTTGTTACTGTGATTGTGCCCCATTCCACTGTGCCTTTAGTACTGGGACTCCTTGGACGTGGAAGGGTTCTGGACCCGACCAGCACATTGTCCCTAACAGTGTCCTACGCTCTTGACCCTTYAGGGGTTTGGCAAGGACATAAACCTTATTCTGGATAAAGCCCTCTGCCAGTTCCTGCCCTTCACCTGGAAGTTAGCTAATACTCAACCCCATCTCCACCCTGTGTAAGTGTCCTTAGAACAAGGACATTTCTCCAAGGTAGGGAGGGCAACAAGAGAAGAAAGTCATGTATTTCCAGCTCAACACAATTATGGGAAGTTGAGGGCTGTTTTGGAAAATAAAAAGCAAGGGATAGAGGCCTGGACAGACTAGCCAAGGGCTAGCCAGGAAAAAAAAAAAGGAAAAGCCAATTCTCTTTCCTCTAGATAAGGATACCACATGCTGACCAAGGCTATGGAGTTATCAGTAGTGGAGGGTGGGCAGGCAGATGAATATTCACACTCCAGCTACACTGCCCACACTCAGACCAGTTGGGCTCCCCATGGCCTTCTTGATGCCAACAAGAACACCCTCCTTTGGGGAGGTACCAGAACATGCTTTCCTTAGGCATTTTCTCAGGACTCAACCATTCTTTTCTCTCATCCCTTTCTTTGTAGCAAGGGAGCCAACCAGAGCTAAGACTCCAACTAGTAAAGTAGTAACAGGTGAGTGCTCTGGTTCAGAGACAGTTAAGAGTCCTCCATGCCCTATGTCTCTCTGTCCTGTAGTCTCAGCTCTCCAAAAGACCCTTTCCAGCACAGTCTGGAACAAGCTGATAAAATACTATTTGATTTCCCTTGGCAAAAAAGGTTAATGGAGATTCCAGTGTTACACTCGGGGCCCACAGTAAGAAAAAGATTATGGGGGTGTACCCATTCAGCTAAAATGGATTACTCGCTTCTCTGGGGAGGAAAAAAAAAAAGGGATGGGAGATACTGAGGGCTTCAGGCCTACCTTTTTATCTCTAAAGATTCAAAAGGGGCCCAGTTTTGCTTTTATTGCCACTACCCTCCAAAGACAGACTGCTGCTAGGTCAACCAAACACCTCAGTTCCCTACCACATGTTGCAATAACATTGTCAGCCATGCTGCACTTTCCTCCCAGCAGCCACCACCCACAAAGAAACAACCGCGCCACCTG
>PTEX01000551.1:40589-99472 GCA_003342815.1 Eudromia elegans | reverse complement strand
GCAGGGGTGGGCCGTGCGTGCGATGCCTTTGTGTGATGTTGATTCTGGGGCTTGTTACTATAGGTCAGGCAGAACCGAATCACCATCACTATCAACCTTTCGAATGAGTTCTTAGCAGGTGGAGCGATCAGGAAGTAATCACAAGAAATGTTACAGTAGGAGCTCCTAGGTTCTATGTTCCACCGTGTGCGCTAGTGCCCGTACAGCCTTGCTTAACTCTGAAGCCTCACTATCTTTGCCCAGCATCTAACCCAGGGAAGCAGTGTTGCAACTATCCTAATCAGTATTATTGTGCATATTGGGACTGCGTTACCATTGCTTCTTCCTGGTCACCTTTTCCCCGAGATAGATACTTAGTGACTACGTGGGGACCTTTTGGCTGTGGACCTCCGTCGTTTCATGTATCCCTAGCATATGGTAGGTGTAACCATATACTCCTTCAGGTACTGCGAGCAGACGACCCAGGGTGGCTGACAGGAAAGACTTGGGGAGTCAGGTACTGGGAGTCTGGAACAGACAGAGGAGATCTAATTCTGATTAGAAAACACATGATCATTCAAAACACCCGAAGCAATTGGACCTAACCCGGTTCTTAGTTCAGAGACATCTAATACCGAGGATGCGGCCCTCAGTACCACTCAGGCTCTAAATACTCTAGACTTTGAAATCTCTCCCCTATGGAAGTTGTTAAATTCAACGTACCAGATATTGAACCTTACAGATTCACGTATGGCTACAAACTGCTGCCTTTGTTATGACGTAAGGCCTCCTTTCTATGAAGCAGTAGGCATACCCGCTAAACCAAAACTAGTGGACGGTTCTAACCCGTCTCAATGCCTGTGGAATGTAAAGACAAGCAGCCCAGGCATAACCATGCCATACATATCCGGGCGCGGTAGCTGCATCGGTGACGTACCCCCTGAAAAGAGACATCTATGTGCAGACGAAATCATATCAGGAAAGGGGTTGAGAGCTGACTGGCTAGTTCCCGCCAATAATACCAAATGGATATGCTCGAAATCCGGGGTTACCCCGTATATATCCCTTAAATTGTTCGCTAAGAGACAGGAATTTTGCATACAGGCAATGATTGTTCCAAGAATCATATACCATCCTGAGGAATATGCGTATGACCATCAAACCCTTTCAGTTTCTCATCATATGCAAAAGCGGGAACCCTTCACTGCTCTGACCATAGCTACCCTATTGGCCTTAGGAGCCGTGAGGACAGGAGCAGGAGTAGCCTCCCTAGTCGAACAGAACAAAAACCTTCATTCCCTCAGCACGCAAGTGGATGAAGATCTCGCTCGAATCGAACAGTCGATTAGCGCTCTGGAAAAGTCATTAAGGTCGCTGTCCAAAGTAGTTTTACAAAACCGTAGGGGATTGGACTTCCTGTTTTTACAACGAGGAGGATTGTGTGCAGCACTAGGAGAGGAGTGTTGCATATATGCAGACAACACAGGGATCGTCAGAGCTACCATGGCCAAACTTAAGGAAGGTCTAGAAAAAAGACAGAGAGACAGGGAAGCCCAACAAGGATGGTTCAACTCATGGTTTAACCATTCACCGTGGTTGACCACCCTGATATCTACCTTGATAGGGCCAATCGCAATAATCTTGATGGCATTGATCTTTGGGCCCTGTATACTAAATAAGCTAGCAGCATTTGTCAAAAGCCGGCTGCAGAAGGTCAACATTATGGTACTGGAGCGCCGGCAACTGCTGTAAGAAGGTACTTACTCAGTGTTATCCCCAATCGTCTCTAGTTATATAGTTCCCTAGTTACGTAGTTACCCCTCAATTTCCACCTGTTCACTATGCCTTATGTTTTCTACTCAAGTTTTTGATATATATTCTTCACGATTGTTATAAAATGTAGAATTAGAACACCAATAGAATTTTTAGGGGTTTTTTAGCTTAATTTAGCTGATTTAGTTATGCATAGGGAGGGGGGAAATGTGGGTAGTTAGGGTCTGGCGACCGGAAGATACCGCGCTGTACGGGAAGATAGAGCCCCTAGAGCCCCCTCCCTAGCCTCCCTGATAGCCAGTGGTGTCTGATTACTGATGTAAGCAGACGGAAGTGACCTTGCATACCTAGGCTATAAAACGAGGTGTTACAAAGCAATAAACGCCATTTGCCGTCCACCACAYTRGTGTCAGCGTGCTGATGGACCGGACGACGAGAGGGGAGTCGCCGAGCCGTTCCTGAACCAGGTCGCCACGCCAACGAAAGGCAACAGGATGCATTTCCTCTAACTTTCTTTCCAGCTACTCAAGACTTGCAGCATTCTGCGTGTTTGCTGATTTCACAAGTTCAGTTTATTTCTGTAATTTATATTCTTCTTTATTTCTGAGTTTGGTGTCATTAAGAAATAGGTTAGCTTAAAAAGAAGAAGAAAAAAGTAAAACTACTGCTTCAAAACCAAAATATGTTCTGTGAATGAAATGATGAAATGTGCAACACAGGTGTGAAATGTGCTGATGGGAAGCTTTTATTTTGTGGGTTTTTTTTTTTTTTTTTTTTTTTTTTTTTAAAGCAATGGAGTATTTTAGGAAAAAGAAAAGAATTTGCTAGCCAAGCGGTTATGATGTCTCAAAGCCATATTCATATTCCAGACGTAAAGTGCTTATTAGTATTTTGCATCACTGTTGGCACCAGCGGCTGATGTTAGCTATAAAGAGCAGCGCTGGGCTCGAAGCTGCTAGTGCCTGACTTCTCAGCTGGGACATGGTGCATGGCGTCCTTGGGAGCACTTAATACTGGAAGTGATGGGCAGCTTTTCCATGTCATGGGCGTGCAGCCCGTCCGGTGACAGCAGAGCATCGTGGGTTGCACCCTCTTCACGTCACTGGAGAAGCCAGCAGCGTCTGGTCGCCAGATGTGGCTTGATATGGCTCTCCAAATGGCAGGGAAGACCGCTGGCCTTTTGGGAAAGAGCGAAAAGGGCTGGTTCTGGGCACGGTCCTGCCTCTCCACCCTTGCGAATGCGGCCGAGAACAGGCCCTGAGCCCAGAACCGCTGCTTTGGTTGGCCATAACTGAGGCTCCCCCGAGCTGAATCCGAGTACTCCTTGTGAGCTCTTGAGATCTTCCTTGGGTGTTCCAGTGTGTCTGGAACCCTCCGTAGAAGTCGCTGGCAGTGCTGGCCCTCGTGCTGGCTGTGCTTCCCCTGCAGATGCTCTCTGCTCTTCGGGAGCCTTTCCATACAGTTTGATGATGCAGCAAAGCTGAAGTTGCATGGGGAGTGAAAACAGGAGTCCTTCCTCTGCAAAATGCCCTGCGCACGGGGACGGGCCTCGCTCCTAATCAGAGTGAGGGAGTCTGGGACCAAGACCTACGGGTGGCCCCTGGGGGCCCTGAAGCTCCCTCTGGAAAGCTACCCACCTCATGAGTAGGGAGTAACATTACTTCGACAAACTGTTCAGCTGGGTGGTTTTGGAGTAAGCAGAGGCAGTTAGGATGAAGACTTGCAAAAATACTGCAGCTTGTGACTTGTGATTTGGTGATGAGGAACTTGTGAATGCTTTTGCCTAAGTAGATGTCTGAGCAGTGTGTGCTTTCGACATGTTAAACAGCTGGGGTGGTGAACAACTTGGGTTGTCTGTTTCATCACCACAAATACTGAAGCCTGTGCTGGATGGGCTTGATTCGCTGCGTCATTCTGATAAAGGTTGGTCCATGGAACTCAAGTGGTCATCACTGGATCATCTCAGTTAGAGCCAAAAAATGTATTTTTTTTTTTTTTCAAGAGTTAAAATTACTCTTTCATCCTGCTCTGGACAACTTCTCCAAATCAGGAAAAAAATGTGGGTAATTCTTAAGCCACAGAGCCCTATCTATTTCCCTTATAAGAAGAATTCAAAACCAGACTTCAGGAAGGGCCAAGCTTAAGGTAATCAGAGCAGATTTATTCCTTATTCTGGTATAAGCTCCTACACTTTAGTGTAGCCATCTCAGTCATGCCTCTGGGACAGCAGAGCGGCAAGGAGTGAGTGACCCTTCACAGGCCACAGCCTCCCAGGCCTTGAGGGTCCAACAGGCTTTGAGGGTCCCGACAGCCTGAACTTCGCACGTTTTTGTTCCGACTTCTTTAACAATTCAAGTGCCTTTATCCATATGAGCCTTGCCACTCCTAGTCCTTGCTAATCCTTCTTCCTCCCTTTGCTGTCCTGGCTCTCATGGCTCTGGGGGTGTCCGTGCTGGAGGGCTCTGCTGAGCGGCGGTTAAGCCAAGCGCTCCCCAGCGGCCTGCTGCACGCTGCACACAGACCTAAAGCCGTGCAAGCGGCAATGCCTTGAGATGGGCCCTGAGGTGTTCCCGTCCACAACGGCCCCATCCTGCCACTGGAGTGCAGCGACTTGGCCCCCGCTCCCGGGTGCTGTCCCGCTACTCCCCATTCCAGTCCCTCCTCCGGGGCCTGTGTGCTGCGGAGCACTCACTCTGCCATCTCCTCGCGTTCCTCGCAGCGTAAGGTGGTATGTCTGCCCACCGCCTCTGTGTTCCGCAAAGCTGCAACAAGCGCTGGTTTTGTGCCGTTCATGTGTACGTGTCCATCCCTTTTCACTGCTTTTATTTCATTTGAGTTCATCAACTACAGCTAACTTGTAGAGAACCATTTACAGAACCAAAATCAATCAGTGTATTATGGACTCAGCTATGAACAACTGCTCAGGTGCACAGTCTTGGTAAAACCTGTGTGTTCACAAGCTGTGCCTTGTTTCCTGTAGGTTACTTCATAAGGGAAAAACATAATGACTAACTGAGTAGTTGCGACAGATACGCTCCTTCTCCAGCCCAACTGGACTGCTCAAAGACAGCCCTATTCAAGTGTCGGCTACCCTATAAGTATCTGATCTTGGTGGTTGCCTGCCGGACTTCCTCCCACCCATCAATAACAGTCCTGATGCCTGTGTGCTAATGAGGAGATAAGGCTAACTGTGCATACCAGTGAATGACTATGAGTCAATCATCTTATCCCATAAACACGGGCACAGCCCAAGAGCCCATTGAGCTCTCCTTGCATGGCAGCGGGCTGCACACTAGGATCTCCCCTTGAGCAGGGACGCCTCTCAAGGATACTCCTCGGGGTTGAAAAATCCTTGCCACAACAGACTCGTGGTAAGTGAACTACAGTGCGCCATCTTTCTGAACTCGTTATAACGTCTATTTTGTAACTGTGCACAAAAATCCCTTAGCCATAAGCTGTTGACCAGGTCTGTGACTAGGATTTGATCCAGCCGCACCTACACTCCTCTCAGAAGGAGTTTAGAAAGCAAGGGGGTCCAATCTGAACCTCGTGACCCAACGGGAGGGCATCCAAAATAATTCCGTGTATTATCTTGAACTTCCATGCAGTAAATAGTAATAAGTGACCTTGCCATAGAATCTCGTTAAATCACTGTCCATATCAATAAACTCTACTGCTGTTTCTTTCACCTGAGTGAAATGCATTGTGTCACTCACTCCCCCCCTACCACTCGTTCTGTGACAGTAGTCCACCTGATAAAAGTTATGGTCGTCTTCAACATGCCCAAATACTCTCGTAAGTATTAAGAGTAAAGATGCAATTGCACGGTAAATTGAAACCAGTATCTCCCTTTACCTTCTGCTCATATGACTCCTCACACGAGGCTGAGATAACCCTTGAAGAAGCGCATCCTTGCACTAGTTGCTCTGCTGTCCTAGCGGCTGCTGCCTGCGCTAGCCCTTCCTGTCCCTCTTACCATCCCAGTCAGCCTGTGATTCTCTTCACTCAGCTGCTGAGTAATTTCTCTTGGTGTCCTGGATTCACCTCTTAGTTGGGAAAAATCCCCTTGGACAGGGCTTGTTTGTAAGTCACTGGTGGAGGGTGTCTCAATCAATCTGGAGAAGGAGGAAAAAAAAGCCATGTTATTTTGTGCGCTTATGTCATGTATGCTTAGCATGGGGTGCTATACTTAAGAAGGGTGTGTGATATGTTTAGGAAGGTTAAGGGATGAAGTAATATGTAAAAAATCACCCACTCAAACCTGGAGTCCTGGCTGGGCTGCCCAGGAAGGCGACCAGCACTTGGGCTGACAGCTTATCCATCACTCTGAGCCCGGGAAGGCTCCCAGAGTGCCCCAGAGCGCGAGGGGGCACCGCCGCCAGCCCCACAGGACCCACAGGCCACACGGACAGGACTTAATGCAGGGTGTTGAGGGGGGAAACCTCACGCGGGGAAAGGGAGGGATCCAGAGTGAGAAAAGGGGCTGCCGGTGTGTAAACAGGTTGGTGAGTGCTCTCATCTCACACGGCCATCGCCTGTGTCTGATAAGCGCTGTCGGCCATGTTTTTTTGGTAAAACTCCATTTCTGACTGGTTCCCCAGGTGAGGGACTTGCTGCTTTGTGTGTGCATGCATGCAGGGCAACGGGATGAGGCTGCTGGTGCTCGCAAGCATGGCGGTGTCGGCCTGTCTAAGCTGCTTTAAGTGTATGCTGCTTGTGACGTGATTTGTCTGCTCAGCAGTGGGAGGGAGATAAAAGTGTTTTCAAGAGCTGTAAAAATCAAATGTGTGAAGTTCCCCTGTGATGTTGCCAAGCTTAAAAACAAAGGTAATTTTGTTATTAGAGTCTATAAATGCAGAGCCTATAGATGTTTCCCAGTTGCTTTCAAAGTTTTTTCCTAAAACTGGAAGTGAAAGATAACCACATTGCTCTTTTTCTTTTACAACTTAGAAATTCTACCGTCATCAACTTTGTTCTACCAAAGAAGATCAGATACTGCCTGTGTGATGGTTTGTCAGTGACTTTTGCCCTTTTACTCTGCGTGACCATAGGGAGGACGTTAGAGCTCAGCTCTACCAGCAGGCGCGTGGGCCGTCCTGCTGCAGCCGAGAGGGCCCTTTCCATGCACCAGGCTGAACATGTGTGTTTTGACAGATTGGGTCTTCAGTAGCGAAGAAGCACGTGAGAAGCCAGAGCCGACCGCTAGTTTGATTCATAAGTATTGAGATCTGAGAGGCTGCAGGTGGCAGTGAGCAACATCAGAGAAAAACTTGTGTCTTGCTCCGTTATTTACATGAAACACTGAATTGAGCTGGTCGTGTTACTGGAGGGCAACACTCAAGAAAAAGAGGTAAACATTAACGTGTGCTGAATGTTTTTACATACTTCCATTCAGCGTTAGTGGGAGGGAGATTTTCTCCACCCTAATTCACCTGTCATATTTTGTATGAAAATACCAAGTCTCAGCAACAGAAACCTAGACTGGAGTTCAAGAGAGACTGGGTTTGGTTCTGCCAGCACCTACAAGACCTTTAGTAAGTGAACGTGTCACTCACGGGACATCTTGTTTCTCTTGTGCTTTGAGGGTTGCTTTTTACTTCACAGACAAAGCAGAAGGGTCAGTGTTTCATGAACTGCTGAGAGGGAATACGGAGATATATAGAAATACATAGTAGATTCCTCTACGTATTCCTTCAATATGTTTCCACATAGTAGTATATGGATGATACTACGTAGTAGTAGGGTTTAGATGATACAGAAGCACAGCCTGATTCTATTAGCAGATTTCGATCACACCCCAAAATCTAGTAGCAAGACTGAAAAATAGTTGGGAAAAAAAAGGTTTTAAAACTTCATCCTATATAAAATTAAAAAGAAATGTGGCATATCACTAGATTTATTTTTTCCTCTTTAGTCCATAAATAGCAATCAATCTACTGTAAAAAGGCATTACTAGAATAGTTTTATACTTGCAGATCAGCCAACCTGTTGGCATTTTAAAAGCTGATTAAATTGAAAAGATAAGAAAAAAACACAAGCCAGCATGCTGTCTTTTAAAAATAAAATGTTTTCAGCATATATACAGCTAGAAGTATATGAAAAGCAAAATATTAACTGTTTGCACTTAGAGAACTGCTTACACTACTGGTGTGTTGAAGCGGTTGTGTTCGCTCTATGATGTGAATTGTAAGAGCATGTGAGAGTCTAGTATCACAGGCGTGAAGTGAAAAAATACTGTATAAGACAAGCAACAATTTTTTGTTTGCCATGACATATAATGCCCTAGATGTTTCATACAAATTCATGAGAATTCATTTCTTTTCATCGTTTTCCCAAGTGCTGGAGCAGGAAGGTAGAAGTGCAGACTCTGTGGTGAGCTCTACAAACCAGAGGATGTAGCAGACGGTAGCAGCAAAGGTGCTTCTGAAGTAGGAGGAAATCTAGGCTTTTATTAGAGCAATTTCAGAGCCATCTGGTCTGCAGCCCATCCCAGAAATGCAGACTCTGCTTTGACAGTAAAGAATTTGCTGCTGGAGTTAAAGGTGAATTGTGGTCATTAAGGACATGACAGGAATCTGTCATCTTGTCTTTGACCCTCATTGCTCCCTAAAAATGAGCATTCAACTGGCTTTATAGCCTTTACTACCAATGAAGTGCTACTAGTTTCCAGAAATATATTGTTTGCCTTAGATATATATACATATACATATGTGTATATATACATATGTGTGTGTATATATATATTTTCCCCTTATGCCTTCCTTATTTTCTTATAGTGCCTGCTAGACAAGACTGTGTGGTATTCCAAGTGTTCATCCTATGAATCCGTTTCAGTGCTCACCCTGAGCCTGCAGCAGCCTGGCAGTTAAAGACTATTTTTATCTGGTGATTTCCTATCATTGCCATCTGTCGAATGGGAGCTCAGATTATCTACTTCCCAAACATTTCCCTTTTATTGCCCCAGGTTGGCCAGTCCTCTTTTCCACGGGGATCTTTACTGCATTGTTGTTTATTACCCCAGCACTAATGAATTCCTTTCCTTATCAAAAGCATTTGGTGACTTACTGGAGAAAATTGCAAGAAAACATCATGTGAAGGAATAACTAAGTTGACAGGTCTGTGATCAGGTAATGAGACAAACCCCAGACCAGTGAGAGACTGGAGACCTCCCTTTTGTGCGGGAAAATTTATGCTCGTTCTCACAGAGGCAGCAATTGGAAGACAGAGATAAACTGCAGGCATGAGTAGTTGGGCAGCTGAAGGGCTGAGGCTTGTCTTGCTTTTAAACAGATTAAACAAATCTAGTAACATGCAGGGTGGTTGATACTCATTTCACCCAAGTTTAGATAGCTGCAGGACCGAAGTCTGTGCCTGAACTACCAGCTTTGAGTCCTCTTCTAGAACTGAGCAGAAAGGGATATACCTAGCCTGTGTCAGTGGCCTCCTGGAAAACAAAATGCAGCCTAAGAACATCTCTTTCCCTCTGCAACTAGGAAATCCAGCCACCTACCTTTAATCAGTTGGATTCTACTGTAATACTAATCTCTATTCCTATTATTGTTAGCTGCCTCTTCTAGGCACTTACAGTGATTTATTGACATTCCCTTGCGGGGACTGTATAAGCAGTGAAGCCAGTGAGGCAGAGGGAAAGAGGGCCCTTTCTTACAATTTCTCCAGGCTGTTTTTGTGTTTGCAGATGCCAAAATTGTAAGCACAACTGCTTGCTTTGCAAGAACATCGTCACGGCAAAGTACTTTTACTCTTGACATATGGGATCAAAGGAATAACGGCAGTGTGATGATAGCAACCTTCTTGTTGTTGCAGCCTTTTTGTATAACCAGCCCCACTGCACAGGATATTTTTTTCTGTGTTCAGTTCAGTGATTGATCTACTGTGAGGTAGAAGGGAGGGGAAAAACAGCTGTATTTTTGGTTTAGACATCTCTTGTAGGAAACTGATTTCATTAGAATTCTTTAAAGTTCACATAATAGAACCTCGTTATTTTAGTTACAAATTCAGAGTTCGGCTGCTGCCCATCAGCAGCCGACGCGCTGCAGCCCTCCAGCGCTGCAGCCCTCCAGCTGCCCCACGCGTGGGGAACTGCCGCTCAGCAGGAGCAGCAGCTCACGAACCAGCCCCTGAAAGGGGGGGAAACACTTCGCAGCCGTGTGAGCACGGCGCGTAGGGCTAGAAATGGCGGGAGCGCTCAGGTCGCGGGAGGAATAGAGGGGCCTTGTTGTTTTGGTCTAGCGTATTGTAGTCACTATTGGTTAGTTCAGAAAGAAAAAGTCTATTTCACATTAAGATACCACATATGTGAGGCACTGCAGGACGAGATATAACCTAGATCACGACTTTCAATTCCACACTGTCACTGAAAGGCCTATCACTATTTTCCCCCTCTTTTTTTTTTTTGGTTGAAAGTTTAAAAAAATAGTAGAAAGGCCTGATTTACTCCTGATGTTCTTAATGTTACACAGCCTAAGTCTCCTGGTGCACCAACAGCACTCCCCAAAAACTAATGTAATAAATGACAGTTTTATCTATCAACTTATAATGGGACAGCAAGCTGATAAAACCATGTACATCCCTTTAAAAGGTACTTCCTACTGGTCAGGTGTTGCCTACGTTGCAAGGGAACACAGCATCTAAGAGGTTAATTGCTAAGCCCTATTCAAAGATTTCAACCATTCCCTTCAAAGAACAAGGAACGGTATTAATAGAGAAGTAAAATACTGACTCTCATCTTCCAGAATATGAAAGAGGAGAAGGAGGAGGAAAGCAATAACATAAATGTTATTGATACTGCAGGAATTACAATCTAATATATGTTGACCTTCTGTCACTGTGAAGATTCTGAAAGCAACAATATAAAATCAGCTGAAACTGCTGGTGTGTGACCCTGTGTGGTCTTGCCTTTCAATTTAAGGACTTTTTGTAATTGCTGTGTTGGCATTAAATAGGACTTAAGCGATTGCCCTTAGCAAGGAAGTACCTATGAAACGGAATATGTCTGATATGGACCACAAGATGGAGGATAGTATTTGTTCAATTTTCACTTTTCTCTAGTATCAATAACTTTTCCTGGTGCTTACCTGTACCAGGATATTTGGCATGGCAGATGGGAATTTGTGTGTGTTTATACAAGTAAAACAGAGATAACCCATTTTATTGATCGCTTGTAGCTGGTACCAACCAGCATGTGTGCTCACAGTCACTGAATTCATGTTTTAAAATAATAATAAATACATCTTGGTGTTGAAAATATAAGAAATACAGCAGGAGGTCTAGTTAACTATGGTGTTTGGTAAGTCTTAGTCTAGTTTATTATGTCTGACTTACTTAATAAGTAGTATTTATAGTATCCTCTTTAGGTTTCTCTAAATCTTCCAAACTGAGCGTAAATAAGAGACAACAGGTGGATAAAAGACATTGGCTGCAGAATACTCAGGCATGGGCACATGACGTCCCAGCCAGACGGGTCCAGGCCACTCGGCAGAGCTCTTGTCTTCCAGATGTTTCAAGGGGAACAAATGCCCCATCGCATGACTTGGAACAGACAGATGATGGATCTAGCAGGCACAGAGGATGAGGAACCCGACACTGACATCCTTGTCTTCCTACATGTGCTCTGGTTAGTTCTACACAAGCTTCATCAATTCCACATGCCACAGCTTACACACTTGGCAGACAGGTATCTGATGCCTGATATCAACTGATGCTGTTATCAACTCCCTTCACTATTGTGTGACTATTGTGTAACTTACCAAATGCAAATGTGTTTGCCCTCTCTTGGGGCCAACACTGAAACTTGCTGACCTTGCTTACAGGAATGACAAGCTGGGATGCTTATCAAAAACATGATTTTCCAAACTTAATTTGCTCAGGAACCAAAAGAAATCCCTGGACAATAGTAGCCTAAATCCCTGGATATTACAGGGCCTACATAGACACTGCATAGTCTTAAGAAGAAGTGCATGGCTGGTCAAAAAGCATCCCTGTACCAGAAGAAGCAGCCTACCTACCTCTAACTGTATGGGAGCTAGAGGCAGGGAGACCCCACTTGGGAAGAATAAATCTGCATTTCGTGTTCACTTACCTGAACTATTTTATTTGGAATTAAATGGAACTGTACTGCCTGTGAGCTGGCAGGTACAGGCAATGAAGTGTTTTGATGAGTGTCAATTCATCAACATAAGAGCATTCCTGAGACACAATGTGATTTCAGCAAAAAGCTTGACAGAAGGTAGGCTGGTTTTCTTAGAAAAGGCCAGGCTTCCTAGGACTTGGCCACTTGGCCATCTACCCATTAGAGAGAAAAACATTGCATTTGAGGATTCCGTTTTCAGCTTCCTCCATGCGGTCTGGAAGCCCTGGGAATGGGATCTCAACAGTTCTCCACCCTCGTGGATTTCTAGCTAGGACTTTAGGGCATTCAGCCAGACATTTAGGGCTTTTTCCTTTTTAAATAAATATTCAATTTATTTTTGCTTTCATTCCAAATGACGAAGCCAAATTTTGAAATGTTGAAGCTCTCTAAGGAACTGGGATTTACTTTCTTCTGGCCAGCTGTACTGATGAGTCTCTCAGTAATGCTCATACAGCCATACGCCAAAAAAAAATACCAGCAAAGCTTTTTTTGCTCCTTCTCACAACTGGCCCTACCAGGCTCATGAAACAACATACTTAATCATGCCTTGAAATAAGAAAATTGTAATTTTATAAATAAAACAAGCTGTAGATATTATAGTCTATAATATCTATCTAAAATATAATATTATTTATGTGTAATATATTTGATATGAGATGATCCACCGAAAAAGCAGTGCTGAGCAACATCCCTTAAGAGGGCAACTGAGTTGAGTTTCAAATCCGTCTTTTTTGACCACTCTTTCCTCACACAATTTTTAACTTGGTCTGATGATATGTGAAGTTATAATCCTAATGTAACTTAGTAAATAGTGTAGATTAGCATAATATAATTAAAACACTTACTGAGACTTATGTGTTGTTGAGTTGGATTATGACAGTTGTTGATAGATTTTAGAATTTATGAGATTGCAATAATTGTTGTTCAGCATAACATTTATGGATTTAAATATAACATTTCCAATCCCTTTTTTATCTGATTCACCAGCTCAGATCATAAGGTTTTTGAGAAAGGCCTCGTACACAGAAGCCCTCATGCAATGGAGTGAGAATTGTCTCTTCAAGGAGAAACTTGGGGAAGGCTGATAGAGCTGGGGCTGTTCAGCCAGGAGAGGGTCCTGGGGGATCTCGCCATTGTGTGTAAGTGTCTGAAGGGAGGGTGTAAAGAGGACAGGGGCAGGGTCTCCAGCAGCATGGCAAGCAGCAACAGCCATAAACTGAAGCACAGGAAGATCTATCTGAATTTAAGGAAAAGTCTCTTGGCTGTGAGGGTGACAGAGCCCTGGAACAGGCTGCCCAGAGAGGCTGTGGAGTCTCCTTCCCTGGAGATCTTCCAAACCAGACTGGATGCCACCCTGTGCCCCGTGCTCTAGGGGTCCCTGCTGGAGCAGGAGGTTGGACTGGATGTTCTCTAGAGGTGCCTTCCAACCTCAGGCAGTCTGATTTTATGCAGTATACACAGGCGCACACCAGGAGTGTTACGTGTTTAGCTCGGTACAATCTACTTCATTCTGCACAGCCTTTCCTAGCATATTCCCATTTATCTCAATTATGCTATCAGAATTTCTAGTAAATATAATATGAAATGTGAAGATTTGCATTTGAAATTCCCAAAAGAACTGTTTTTCCCCAACACAAATGTTTAAGGGTAAGCTGGAGCAAGTTATCACTGTACCTGCAGGCTGTTAAAAGAAATATTGAAAAACACTGGGGTTGTAAAGCAGAAGAGCAGGGAAGCACCAGTCTGGGGATTTTCTCAGTCCTTGTGTCCTACTGCACATTTAATATTCAGAGAAGACACCTTCCTCCACGTGAAGCAATAGAAAGGATAAGACAAAATTGAAGAGCGTAATTAAAAGAAAGTGTAGTCACGAGGCAGCTGAGAAATGAAAAACTGGCATAGAAATTAATGAGCCCCTTAAAAAGAGAGGGAAACAAGCTTGCGTATGTTAAAGAGAAAGTTCGATAAAGCCCATGCATTTAGCCTTAAAGTGTAATTCAACAGAAGGCTGGCAGGCAGTCTCACAGAGGTAAAACTCAAATAAACACTGCACGGGGTGAAGCGCTTTGGATTAGCCAAGCTGCTGAGTGAGATACGGAGGGGGAGTCCCAGATGTCAATTCTCACTCTTGACAGCACAATAAATAAATCTGAAATGGAAATACCACCAAAAATAAAGTTACTGCTTAGACTCTTGTCTTTCTAGAATGTAGCCTAAACCTCTGTTGCCCTTATTTCCTAGCTATTAATTCAGGATTACCTTACAGGTGATTAGAACTTCTAAATTAATGCTCTTAAATACTCCTATGTCTTAAATACTCCTAACTCAAGTAAGTGCATCCAAAAAAAGTTACATGATAGTAATAATAAAAAAGGTTCAAGGATATTAATCCTTGGTCCAAGGTCCAAGGATATTAATTCCTGCTCGTTTTAGATGTGGTGCCCAGCTAGGCTGTACATCTCCCTTCTGAACTTTGATCTCCCTCTGTCAGCTGCAGGGGAATCGAGGGCTTCAGGGTGGGAAACCTTTTGCCAGGAGCTCTACACAGGACTTTCTTCCAACAGCCTCCTCAAAGCTACTAAAAACCCCAACAAACAATCCAATATTTTTCTTTTTTTTTTCCGCACCTATATGCTCTTAAATGCTCTGAAATGTTTATTGTTTATTCTTGGTGGAAAAAAAGATCTCATGGGCACTGGCAAGATGTTCCGCCTACTGAAAGCCACAAGGAGAAGGCATGATATTGGTTTCCCCTTTACCTACTCCTGTTAGATGCTAGAGCAAACCATCTTTTTAGCCATAGTCACAGTCTGGTCAACATTCAGGCGTGCGTCCCTGTCCCTAAAACTTGCCCACCTATTCCTGCTCACTTTGACACAGATTTAGTGTTTCAAAACTTTGGAAACCTCCTGTTTGTTGACAGGACCCAAGCCAGACCCCCTAGATATTTAGAGACTCAGTCAACAGCCCACTACAAATATTTATACTGGGTGAGCTATATAAGCATCGCTTCGCTTATTTTAAATTGAAGCTTGGAGTAGCAATATCCTCATCTAAAAATATTTCTTACCAGCAATTAATCATTACATTCTGAACTCTACTAGGCTCTTTGAGATATTTTATGTCTGCAGTGCTTATTTCCGTGAGGAATAGCAGAAACAGAACAAAGGCTATTTTGGAAATAAAATTAATGTGCAAGAAAACAAATGCTCTGGCTGAAAACTCCATCTGATGGGTCCTTACACTTAGTATGTCGTATATCTCTGATGCAGCATAAATAAAATGAATCTCACCATGCAGTCTGGAGAGCACAATAACTATTTAATTTATTTATCCATCTACTAATATTTTGATTTTAAAGTAGCTGCAAAGGTTTTCAGTTCTAAAAATAAATTTCTTTATCCAGACCATGTAAGAATTTCCTTAAAAACCCGCAGTTAAGAGAATTAGTTATCATGTCAGGGATTAAATCCCCTCAAAGTAGATGATACCATTTAACGAAAGATAGGGAGTAGGGAAAATACACATCAGCTAAGTGACATAGCTGTTCTACACCGCTATGTTACAACTGTATGAAGTACTACAGTATAAATTACTCTTCTAACATTTCAGGTAATGGAAAAGAAATTAACTTCAAGTAAAATAATCCTTAAGCATATATACTAGTCTATTTAAAGAAAAATAAAAAATACATAAAATCAAAAGCCTATAAGCTTTAGTAGATCCAATAGACCGCCTAAGAGCTGTCTTCTAAAATCTGGTTAAAGAGAGGGAAATAAACATGCTGCCAACTTGAACATCCAAATACTGTATGATCTGAAAAATCCAAATATTTTTGTCTTCTTGGTTTTGTGTACAAGAGAAGGAAAAGATTAAAATGGTGAAAACTAGAAGCTTTTTTTTTAAAAAAAAAGAAAAAAAGCATATAACCATGCATAATAATTTTAATCCAGAAGTATTGGGTGTAATCTAAATACTGTGAAACTTGTGCTAAAATATTTAGAGCTGGCAACAGTAGCAGTCCGCTTAGGTGGAGGAGAGAAAGCAGGAAACGCAGGAGCTGCTGGCCGGGAGGCAAGAGCTGGCCGGTGGGAAGCACCCTCGCCCGGAGGAGGGGACACATCCCCAGGCTGTCGCTGAGCCCTGCAGGACGTCCGTCCCTCCAGTAAATACATGCTCCTTCGGACCGCGATGAGACTCCCATGACGTCCCCCTACTGTTAAATGGTAAAGAGCAATGGGGAGGTTGGTGGTGGTGCTCTCTGCTACTGAAAATAACCTGAAAGATAAGGGGGAAAAATTTCCTTTGGATTTGTCTTTGACTTGGGTTTTGAGACTGGATGAAGAGCCACCCCTGGCTGGGGCTGCCACCCCCAGCAGCCCCTCCCTGCACCCCTGTCCTACCCACACAGACTTGAGGGTCTGTGCAACAGGCTGTCACTGACGTCACCACCTGGAGCTGGGCTTCAGTATCACATGAAGTCTTTGATATTTTTCCTTTGCTTTTTAGCAGATGGGGGAAAATCAGACAGCTCCCAGGCCATGTAACTGGTGTTTCTGTCAAATGAAATCCCCAAATCTGTGTTTTGGGATGAGCAGACTTGGGATTTAATCAATAATCCTATTCCCAGTAACCTCTGTAAGCATCCAGACAAATAGGCAGTGGTATATTTGGCAGGCCCGATGACTGTAATATTGGATATTTCATAATATTTAAGAAATGAGGGAAATGCCCTATTTATATATGGTAGACTGTTCCACATCAGTTGTCATCTGTATTAAGGTCGGCTTTTTGCCTAGAAACAGATGAGAGAGCTTGTGCATCTTGCTGCAGCAGTAATCTTTGCACATATCGAGGAAAGAACAGGGAATCCCCCGAGTTGTGTGCAAAAAGGTTTCCAATCTCTTTTGCAGCTTGAAGTTTTTTGCATGGAAAAGAAAGAGGGAATAACATAAAAAGGAAGGAATGTCATAAAAGATATAACTGTTTTTGATATGAAGTTTGAATTGATTGATTTGAAGATACAGCTCCATCTGGGAAGCCATCATGGAGAAGGGAGAGCTCCTGATTTTAGGAGGGCTTTTCTCTCTCTTATTTGTGGCTCGTATTATGGAAGGAGACATGCCCTGGAGTAGAAAGTTGCTGAGTGTGAGCCAGCAGTGTCCTGCTGGGAAAATGTAGGAGACCTTCTGAAGAAATCCAGGAAAGTTGGACTTATTGCCATAAAGCCATAATTTGGAGCATGTTTTATTAGAAGAAGAAAAATGAAGCTGTGATTGTAGAAGATGCCTAAGGGAGGGAAGAGGCTATATACCTGGAAAGTGGAAGTGTTAAAAGCACTACCCCCACTTTTAAGCTGTTAGTGATATCCAACTGGTGTTCACCACTGAGAATATTACTATCCTACCCCCTGAAAGTTAAATTAATGCATTTTATTAATCAGGGAAGAATATGCAGTGACTAATATCCACTTTTGTGTAGAGTGTTTTCTGCACAGTGGTTTTCCTCCTCTCATTTCTCAGCAGAGAAAGTCACATTGAATAGCACTACATAATTGATGCAATAATCCAAGAATATCCTTTCACTAAGATTTATTTGACTTAGTGGACTCCTTTTCCATAAGGAAATAAATTGTAATTAAAACTTTTGTGGTGTTTCAGTTAGCTTACTTTACAAAACAACTTGCTAAATTTCATAAATCGGTGAAATTACCGTATCCTAGATTTTCAATTTCTTTTTATTTTATTTATTTTTATCAAGAAGCTTAACGGGTTTTTAAATGGCATATGGGCACAGACGACATTAGGTGAATGGCTGAGCGAGACTGAATGGCTGTCGTGCTCATTAAAGACTTATTCTTTGTCCAACCTACTAATACTCATCTAGATTGTCTTGCCTGAGAGTGAAAGCCTTGGACAAAAGCATCACGGGCTCCTTGTGTGACCCTGAGTGACTTACCTAGGCCTGCTAGGAGCACAGTGCCTTACAGTGTCTTTGACAGTCCACATGTAATGCTTTCTGCACCTCCTTCCTCATCTGAATAAGGGTTTGCAAGCTCTGCCAGCCCACAGGGATACCAAGAAAGCAGATACCTGAAAGTCAGTGAAGCTGAGCAGTGGGGGCCGTAAAAATAATGTAAGTAGTTGGCTATTGTTGTGCTGTTAGGCCTAAGTTAGGCCTAAGTTTATGACAACTCTGCTAAGTGTAGCCTCAGTGGATACCTCGGATGCAAAGAGACGATCCGGATTATTGGACCCATCCAAGAAAGTACTTGGTTGTGCAGAGCATGAGGGGTGGGGGAATTCATCTTAGTCTGCTGCCTACACACAGTTTGCTTTGTGAAAACACAAAGGGCTTCACTTTGTCGTGTTGTCAAATGAGCACCTTCAAATATAAATGAACTCGAGCTTTCATGAAAGATTTATACGGTCAATAAGCAGTGTCTTATTTTTTAATTATAAACAGCTGGCATTTTTCAGCAAAAGCAAAACATAAGAAAGCTAAAAAATTCTTTAAACCTGTAATCAATCAAAGGCTTCAAACTAAAGTCAGAATTTACTGTAATCATACAGAAGTATTTTATGTTTCTGTTGTTTATACTACACAATCACTTATAATTTTCTCTCAAGTCTCTTGTGACATTTACTCAATGCTAATTTAGGCAGCCCTACAAAATGATGAAAATGTCAAAGAAGCAAAATAAGTATATGTTTGTTTAAAATGAACATAATAAATATCACATCTGTTCAAATTGCTTTTGAGTATGAAATATGCCTTCCTTAAATAAAGGAGTCACATGTGTTTGACCAGAGGTATCTAGTTACTCAGATGATCAAATAAGAGTTTTGTTTTTACAATTAGAACTACATTTTCTTAACATCTGCTCTGGTAGCAAAATGACAGTGCTGATGAATCTGCTTGGTGGTTCTTTGGAAAATTTCAACCATATGTGATGCCAGTGAAGATCAATCTAAGGGAGCAAAGGGGACTGGAAGAATCAAGACGGAACTGGAAAAAGTCTATTGATCATACTAGTGCACATGTTCAAATAATATGATACTATCAGGTGATTTTTTTTTAAACTGTTACAGTTAATTCCTTTATCCTATTCTTTAAAAGTTTGTCTTTACTGAAGAAAGATTACTTTTGCATAGTAATTTATTCTACTCTGAGTTAGAAGCATTGTGTGACTTGTTCAGTGATCCATTAAAATGGCTGGGAAAACATTTGGGCTTAATTCAAGCCCAAGATAGCGAGGTTATTTCAGCAGAAGAGTTTCTTAATGAGCAGAAATAAGACCGCAGTAAAGCAATTCTGCTACAATAATGCAGAGATCATTTCTCACCTGAAAGTCCAAAAATACCTGTAAAAATGCAGCTTTGCCACCATGTCTATACAAAGACATATGTGCAGGCACAAAGATACCAAGGTATCAATCAAAAAAGTATCCTTGTACCTACTGATAACACAACTGTGCTGATGAAAGGCTATAGTGTGAGCGGGGCTTTAGCACTGAAGTTGGTATTGAGATTTTGGAATTCAGAAAAGCACAAGTATACAGGGTATCCCCCCCAAAAAAAAGCCACTCCCCTAATGGGCCTATACTGGGTGCATATCAGAACTGGTACTGAATGCTTATCACAAAGTAAGCCAGATATATTAAAAAAAACCAAAAAAAACAAAAAACACAGAAATAAAAGATACTATCCGGAATCCCAACAAACACCTAATGTGTGGATTCCAGTAAAATTCTTCTTATTATTATTCTGATCATCCCTGTGTTTAGTGTTTCTTTTTGACTATAGCTACATGATTGCTTATCAAGATGCGAGAGGAAGAAAAGGCTCGTGTAAAGGTACCGCTGTGGATGTCCTTGGTGGTGTTCCTCCCACCTAGAAAACTTGATCTGCCCTTCACAGGTGTCTGTCTGTGAGGATGTGACACGCAGAGACATTTGCCAAAGGCCAATGGAGGGTGACAAAGAAGCAAGTGAAGTGCAGATCTCAAGTAAGAACATTAATAAGTTTAGACAAAAAGAGTTATGGACAGTGGAGCTGAATCTGCGTAAATGAGTAAGATGGAGAGTTAATGGGAGTAGCAAGCAAATGAGATGGGAAATAGGACAAGGAATGGACATGGGAGAATAGACAGAAAATAGTGCAGGAAAGGTTAAAAAATGAGGGTGGGAAAGAATATCACTAAATGTATTGGTAATTGAGAAGAATAAAATGTATATCTGAGGATGGCCTCATTCCTTTTCATAAGACTTCAGGGAAAGGAATTTAATATCCTGCTCATGAATTGGCTTATTAGGTCTATGAGGTTAACTGAGCCACCCAGAAGCTGGCCTGATTTGAATGTCCTCAAACCTAAGCCAAGAGGCACAAAGCAGAGCTGACCTGGTATCATCCCACTCACCGCTATCCCACAGAGTGGCAATGCTGTCTGGCATCATCCATTGCTCATCTTCTGAGGTCTAACGTGACCCCCTGAAAGCTTTCTGTGCTGCTCTGGAGTCCAGAGTGCTGTTGTTGGGGACTGGGTGTCTCTGAGGTGTTCGAGCCCTTAGCATGGGCACTCAGTCTATCAAAGCAAGAGCACACCTGCATCTAGCCACCTTGAAGGAGTAGCAGGTTGGAAGGGCTTTGCTAAAGAGCTTTGGAAGGAGAATACCACCCGGGAGGGAATAGACTGTGTTGGCCTTCAGACCTGAAGGGTGCATAGTCCAGAAGCATACCCTCCAAACAAGCCATCTTTAAAATGTAGTGCTGTCTGATGTCTCCATGGAGCGTAACTCCGTTTGCCCTGAAATTTCAGACTATATTTTAATACTTACTGTGTGTAAGTGTACAGGTAGAGAAACCTACAGCTTCGTATTCTTGTTCTGAAGTGGGAAAGCCTTCATTGATATGCAGCAAACAAATCCAAAGCAATAAGCCAGCATCATTAGCAGCCCCCTGGAAAGGTATTTTCTTCAGGGCCAAAGAGAAGAGAAAGCAGAAAAAGAAGCCTGGAAACACAAGTGTTTGTTAAAGCTTAAGCGATGCTGGCTGTACCAGGGAGTTTAAACGAAATCTGAAGGATGGAGAGACAGGGAAAATTCAAGAAAAAATAGATACCAGGGAGGTCTGAAAACAAATGAAATGACTTACCTGTCAGCTTCTCAACAATGCCTGGTTTTAAGTTGCTTCCCCCCCCCCCCCCCCCCCGAATTAGCTGACAAGTCAGGAGGAAAGAGAGCAAACAGTGTCTTGGAGATGCTAGTACAAAAATGTAGTACACGGTGTTGTACTAAGTTGGTAATGAGTGTGTCTAAAAATAACTTGTGCGGGAAGACAAGAGCTAAGAGCAGGACTTGGAGAGAAACGTGAAGCACTATAATAATGAAAATCCGTGTCTTATACGTCACAAATTTCCAAATAGGGGAAAAAAAAAGGACAAGGATGCTTATTACATCACTCCATTTACATCAATTTCCTTCAGTACAGATCACCAGTTCACTAGAGAATGTCTAAGACTAAAAACTCATGGAGAAAAAGAAAGCAAGTGATTACATTTTAGTGACGACTTTGGGCACGTGGACTGCTAGGTACACATATAACCTTCATACTGGGACTTTGTGACTTTTGGGTGACATTTTATAACTGCAATAGGCTTTAGGTAATTTCTGTGAATGAGAAATAAGAATTGCCACATCGTTTGTTTTGTAGACTGTTATGAAACACTTCTTTCTTCATATGTGTTTCTACTACCTGTTTACTGCGAATTAGTTTGGCAATACCAATCTACATCTTGTAAAGGACCTGCTCATTTACTGATGATATCTTTGTTTCTATTCTAAAGAAGTGCAGCAGTGACTCACCATTCTGCCAAAAAATAATTTAAATGTGATTTCAGCATTTCATTTTGAGAAAGCTCTGCCCAATGTTGCTTTGATGAGTGCAACAGATGCTACTTTGGAAGGTAATTCAATGTAACTGTATTTATTTTATAAAGCTGTAACAAAACCTGCCTACAATTTTAGATATTTAAGGATATTCTGTAGAGTAATTTCATCCTATTGTTATGATCATCACCTATCCTGTTACTTGTTATACTTAATCCACTATGACATTAGCTGTTTCTAAGCATTTTAAGGATGATTCTGATTCTCACCCCCTGAATTAAAAAAAAAAATTCCTGGTTGATCCAATATACAATATGCCTCATTTGCACATCAGAGCACTCGTCTGTGAATCAGAGTGCTTACAAATAAGCAAAACGTCTATTTCAAAATTTACAAATACGATCTTCCAGCACTATAATAGCACTATTATGTTTAGTTAATAAAAGCATTTTCTTCACATAACATTACTTACTCTATGGCAATTTGACAAACCTTGACTCATATACACTTATTTGCTGGTACATCAGCAACTTCCCATCAGTTACTTATATCAGCGTCTTCTCCAGGCTGAGCAGTCCCAGTTGCCCCAGTCTCTCCTCATGTGAGAGGTGCTCCAGGTCCTTCATCATTGTCATGGCCCTTCACTGGTCTCTGCCCAGTAGCTCCATGTCCCTGCTGTGCTGGGGAGCCTGCACTGGACACAGCACTACATATCTGGTCTCACCAAGGCTGAATAGAGGGAAAGAATCAAGACCCTCAACCCACTGGCAACACTCATGATGCTGCCTGAGAATCCCATTAACCTTCTTTGACAGATGCCTCATGGCCAGTTTGTCCTCCAGGATGCTCAGGTCCTTTTCCATGGAGCTGCTTTCCAGCAGGTCAGCTCCTAATCTGTCCTGGTGTCTGAGGTTATTCCTGCCCAAGTGCAGGACCCTGCATTTGTCCTTGTTCAACCTCATGAGGTTCCTCTCTGCCCAACCCTCCAGCCTGTCCAGGTCCCTCTGGATGGCAGCACAGCCCTCACGGGTATCAGCCAATCCATTCATCCACAGCCACTCCATTCATCCACAGCCACTCCATCATCCACAAACTTGCTCTGTCCCTTCATCTAGATCCCTAAGGAAGCTGTTAAACAGTATCAACCCCCGGATTATACCACTGGTGTCTATAGGCTCAGCAGTCTTCTTGTGCGTGGTAAGGATTAAATTGTCACAAATAGCTTTTGCAAACTTGAGCGATCCTCCAGAGGACTGACTTCTATTTAGCAAACTTATTTCCCTAAAATTATAGAGACAAAAAGAAACACCTCCATATCTTTTTCAATATATACATAGAGTACTAGGAGAAGATATTAATTTATTTGGTTTTTTTACTGACCTTGATCACTACTGATCCGTTGATGGGCAGAGAGAGCATCAAAGAACAGTTATAGCAATCATCTAATTTATATGCTTTAAAGCCCTGCCAGTTATTTGTCTAATTATCTCATCAAACTCTTCTCAGTGGCGGCCAGTGAAAGGATAAGGCATAATGGGTGCAAGTTGAAGCACAGGCAGTTCCATGTCCATGTGAGGAAGAACTTCTTTCCTGTGAGGGTGACAGAGCCCTGGCACAGGCAGCCCAGAGAGGCTGTGGAGTTTCCTTCTCTGGAGATATTCCAAACATGCCTGGATGCCACCGTGTGCCCCGTGCTCTAGGGGTCCCTGCTGGAGCAGAGGGGTTGGACTAGGTGATCTCTAGAGGTCCCTTCCGACCTCAGCCAGTCTGTGATCTCATGGGTTTGTGTGCACAACTTCCATAAATGCCAGACAAGTTTAACACTAAGAAGAATCAAATTACTCTGCACTTGTGCTGCATCTGTTTCTGGGGTTGCACTCTAGCGGCAACACATCCAGGTTTCTTCGGATAGGATTATTGGATGTAGACACGGGTATTAAAAAGTTTGTTTGCTTATGGCTCCCGTAAGAGATGGGCCATCTCAGCTCTTGTTGAAAAGCATTTGTTTATACACATACGTAAAATTTCATTTCAAAGTAAATGTAGTTATCTGTACTGATTAGATTAATACTTTTCTCGTAATTCTCCTGTCATTTCAGTATGCTCTTGGAAATGCAGCTGAGGGCACGGCTCTAATTTTGCTATTTGAAAGGAAAACTTTAAACCTCATGGCCAAAGGTAGAAATCTGGCATTGAGATACAATGTGCCTGCCAAAATACTGTAACAATTATTTACTTGCTACTTGAGTTGTTTCTCGCTCATAATAACTGATTTTGATATATGGGACTACTGACTTCTTAAAGACTACGGCTGAAAGGTAGATTCTTGGTTTAATTATGCACCAGTAGAAGTATAAAATACAATTTTGATCCATATACAGAGAAAACAAAGAGAATTGGTCTGGGACACTGCCTTTTTTTTTTTTTTTAATGGAGGGGTGAGAGGGGGCATTGATTTTAAAGGGAGCTGCTGTATCCACTCCTCTGCTTCTGAAAACACAAAAACTAAAAAAAAAAAAAAAAAAAAAAATTCTAGATATTGTCCCCAGCACTATTTTCTATTTCACACACATTCCTTCTTCTCTGATTCATAATAGCTTTTTAAGGTTTAGCAGTATCACTTTTCAAAGTCAAAACTATATTAGGACTTGGTCCTTCTTCCTCTTCTTACTTGTATTTCCTTGTTTTTTTCTGAACAGGTAGGGGTTGAGGAAATCTAAGTTGTTTCTTATTCAATCCAATCCAAGAAACTGAATGTATCACTAAAACCACAATCCAGTATGACATAAATTTGATCAATGCATGTTAAGCAAGCTAAAGTGTATGTGTCTCTGTGTGTGTATACGTGTGAGATACAAAGCAAAGGCTCTATTGTTTAATAGGCCTAAGGGCATCAAACTAATGGTCCTTACAATAATATCAATGAAAATGTAGCCAGAAGATAACATGAAAGAATAAACTGACAATACACAGCTGTTTGTTTATGGCATTTTAATACCAACTGAATGCATTTCTCATGTAAGAATTTATAAATCTGGTAACTTATAGGAAAACAAATAAACAACAACAAAAAAAAATCACAGTATTCACAAAAGCTACTTTTCAGCAGTTCTCCCCACACACAGTTTACAGTTAAACCATGGTGGTAGAAAGATTACAGTGGTGTGATAGTCTTAAAAATACTTGCAACAGTAATTGAAAATAAAATTATGGTATTTATTCGGTGAAAAGGTATCGGAATTGTGTTTCTCAGTAAAAGATACATTGGAAAAAGCAGCAAAAAATCCCCCCCTCCTGAATAACACACACTCCTGCTTTTTCCTTTTGCCACATACACTGCTGACAAGGGCAGCACTCCACCATTAGTCACTCCAGCTTCACTACTTCAGTGTTTTTGGCAAGAAGTCACATTCAGAGTGCAGTGGGAGGTGAGCGCTGTCGTCGACCTGTGCACTCCAAAGGCTCCTGCTACTCCAGTTCCTTGGTGTAGGAAGGGATCCTCAGCAGCTCAGAGGAAACATAAGGAGGATACAGACTGTTGTGCAGATTCACGTTCACTTCCCCCTCTTTAGTCGCCTTTCCACACAAATTGGAAAACCCAAGTGTTTCAGTTGCACCTCCCATTCACGTGTTCATAGGAGTTGTGGGGTAGGAACTGTGGTGTTACCTTTTCACCTGTGCATGAAAATCCCTTCAGCTGAACTTGTACATGCAGCCACAGGAGGAAAACATTCCTTCTCTAACTTCTTAATTAAAAATCACATTTTCAAAGGTCATTGCACATAATCATAAAAAGGCAATCAATATGCATTTGATATTAAATATATTGTACAGACCTGAATTTGTGCAATCCATTGCTTCAGACACGTTTATTTAACATTTCTTTTAAAACTAAGCCTCTATTTACAGTTGAATGAAGAAAAACTTTGTTGAAGAATAACTTTGTTTTCATAAGACAAGAATCTGTAAGAACACTCACAAAAAGGAAAAAAAAACCCACTCCCTTTGACTCCTAGTGCATTTAAAGACATCTTTGTAAATTGCTTTCAAAGTCTTTGTTCCCACAGTTAACCTCAGTATCATTCTACAGTGTGACATGATCCAAGACTGCATTTTCCAACCTGTTTGACAAGGCTGGCATTTCTCATGCTGTTGATAGCAACATGGAAGCTGAAGTTAAGATTATTGCCTCATTCCTTGACCTATGAAGCATCTGAAGTTTCAAAGAGGTTGCAACTCAGTTTTCAAGTAGGTTGCCTCTGTTCCCAGTGGCCAGTTTCAGGTGCCAAGTGCTTACAACTCCCAGTCAGGATTTTGGGTTGACCCAACATACTTCAGGACAACCTGCTGTTAAAACTAGACATGGAAACTGAAAGGGAGATTTTGGTCCCTGAGATGCGCTAAGTGAGATCAAGAACTAAAGCACTGATATTTAATAGGGAGTGGACCCTCTTCAACAAAACTAATTCAGCTTCTTATTTTGGAAGTTCAACACATAATCGCTAAAACATCCTTACACAGGATGACAAAACATAGGCAGGATTGGTCAAGAGAAGTATTTTGTTCAGAGTAATTTTAAGAGTTTATCATCTACAGAGGACTAAGAAGCTCTCCTTGGAGTTGCAAGCTTGTTGCAAATTTGTCTTTCAAAACAAAGAAACAGGCAAGAACATGAAACAGCCTTGTCTGAAATATCTATTTCTCCTACCTCTTTAAAGACAGAGTTACAGGACTTACTGCCTTAAATGCTTACTAATAGGCAAACTGGATACGTATGCCAGAAGCCAAACCAAACTTCCATTTAACTTTGTGGTCAATCATTTTGATAGTCCTATAGTCCTCTGCTGGCCATACCTGCAACCTTTGCATTGCCAAACCAGTGGCATGTGCTACTGAAGAGACATTGAGCTACTGCTTACCAGGTTTGTACTATCAAAGTTGTCTCACATCAACAGCCACTAAAACATCTTTGGCAACCACAGAAATGACAGGCAATCCCTAGCAGCTAGAAGAAACATCATAAGATGTTTACACAGTCCTATAGTGCATCACTGTAACTTTCTGCAGTGCATTTTATAAAGTACCAAACCCCTGGAAAGGACAGAAAAACATCCGATGTTATCCCAGAGGTTTTTCAAATGACAATGTTCTCAAACAAAGCTCGAACTTCTGAAATTTCAGGATTTCCCGCTGTGATTGTGCACGACGCAAGGCAGCTGGTGCAGAGGCTGTAGTGGCGCTGGAGGTGGCAGGAAGGGAGCAGTGCCACGTCCCCGAGCGGTGCGGTGAGGGGGCTCGAGGCCTGGAACATGTGGGCTCATACATGGATTTAGTCACACAAACTGTACAATCACACTGGTGTGGAATCTCTTCAGACACAAAACAAAGTCAGCTGCATCCAGGCCATCCCTTAAGCAGTCTCATTTATCTGTACCTTAAACAGGAAAGAATGTGTATTAGTAGCACAGAAATTACCCTACAACATAATTTACTCTATAGTGCAGCTGAGCTATAGGAGGAGTCCAGGATAACCATCTTTTGTTTCCAATTGATGCTAGAGAGGTCATAAGTGTGTGGGATGGGTATGTAGCATGAGAGAGGAGACCACACTGATTCAAATGGGTAAGCTTTTAACAAGTACAAGGATTGAGGGAGCATATTCCAAGCCTAATATTTTCTGAATACAGGAAATATTACTGCAACTAACTCAAAGAACTGTAACAGTGCTCCCTATAAATTAGTTTGTAATTTCACAGTAACTACCAGAATCCAAAAGACTAAAAAGCAAAAACTCGAGCATGGGAAAAACAAAGCAGTAAGGGTATTTAGGTAGGAGAAATACCATCACTACCAGCACTGACAGCTTGTTTTGGGCCAATAAAACAAAGAACTTTAGATCTTGCATATAACCGATCCTCTGTTCTTATAGCTCACTTGAGCAAATTTAAACACACGAAGGCACTTCTTTAAATTTGAGCCAACACAGTAATGCTAATTTTCATTCAAACCCTCCCTCTCTCCTATCATAAAGAGTTTATCTATGCACTAGTGTGTAATTTTGCAGGTATCTAGTTTCCAAATGGATTTGAAAGACTGAAAAAAAGAATTACATATAGACTCCAATGCAATCTGTTTTACTAGAGAAATAAGTCCTTTTTTTCCACACACACACAAAAAGAGGAAGATTATAAAATAAAGTGCAAGTAATAGATCTGCTTTTGATGAATTCATGGAAGGATGTAACAAAAAGCAGCACTGTTCTTCACATTTGCTCATCAAGTACTGCATGGAAAAGCAGTTAGTTTAGCTGTTCCCTGTATTTTTTTTTTTTTTTCCAACATTAGTGTTCTCTGCTCTGCCACAGCAGGTTTTTCCCTTGCATTTCTGCAGCTGTGAAGTCCCAGCCCTGTTCTAGGGAGCCATCAAAAACAGAAGTTCTGTATCATGTTCCAGCACACAGCTGGGCAAAACTGCCACTTGCGACTTCTCCTGTTCCCAACCTTACCATGTAAATTACACACTATACACACTAACCCCGCTTAAAAGTTATTGCTGCTTGGAAACAGGAGCAAAATAGGTCCTGGAGGCCACAGTGAATTGAGATGAATGTGTTCCCTCTATGGGAAGGGAAAGCACTGACAAGCTCAAGAAAAAGAAAAGGAGGCAAAGTCTGTTTTCACGGGTTCCAACAGCACAGGTTTACATATATGTACAGGTTACTGATTAGTGGTTTTTAAAAAGCAGTAAACCGAAAATTTCACTTACTTCTCTGTCCACTTAATATTGCTTTTGATATTATTGTAGCTATGTCCCATGTGGCCAAGAAACCTTGACCCACAATTAACATTCAAGTCGCCTAGCTCAGCTTGTTAAAAATTTACCCACTTATTCAAAGTTCGTTTTCTTATGTTCTTCTTAATCAAGACTGTTCTCATTTACAGATACATTCCAGAGTTAATAAATCAATGTCAATCCATTTGTTCAGTTTGATTTTTACTGAGCATTTGATTAGTTTGATTTTAGTTCTCCTATAAGCTCAGACAGTCTTCATGCAAGGAAAAATACAGTTGAACTGTAAATTCACATTGAATGACTAAACTCAAAATACAAACACATCACCACAGGTGCATGCTGGAGTGTCCCCCCCGCCAAAGAAACAACCACATCTAAAGAACTCACTAAGAAACAATAACAGCTATGCTGTAAAATATCTTCCTTGGATTGAAATTACAAAAACAGAAAAACTACAAACAAATGACATCACCATATAAAATTATTTTGCTTACCATATGAATATAATAGTAAATTGTCATTTCTGGCACAAGTAACTAACACTAGAAAAAGAAATTTCTTAAGATAAAAATATATATTAATAAAGTTAAAGATGCATCATCTTCATTACATATGCACACAGTCCCTTTCTCTTAGGGCTTATAGGAGGTTTATCAATAGGCTTATCAGGGTTTCTTCTCTTTGTATAAAGTGAAAATGACTTATCCATTAAGAACTAAGTATGAAAAGAATATTCTATAGATTTAGTGGAAGAAGTTTTCTGTTCATACAGTACTTCTAGGGTGACCAGAAAGAAAAGGGGCCTACTGGAAGCCTTTCCAGGATGGAAGAGAAGCTTTCTTAGTATAGTTAAGCCAGATCCTCAAAATGATTTTTAATTTTATGAGAACTACAAGACAAAGGATGCAACCTCACGCTAAGCGTATTGTGGGCAACACAAAACCCCTCCAGGTCGCTCCAACATATTTCCTCTCCATAACTTATTACAACCTGCAGCAGCTTGATGAGGGAATGGAGAGTTCAAGGTTTCATGCATATCTAACAGAAAATTACAGCATATGATCATGAATCCCAGCTGGTCTTTGTTTGGTTTCTTTAAATACCATATATCTAGTACACTACTTTAAAACAGTCACGTGCATGAGCAACAAAAATCATCAGTCATTTTTGCTAAAGATAAACAGATATAAGACAAAACCAAAAAACACAACTAGTGCAGATAGCTTTTAAAATGATCTAGTTCAAATAACTAACCTGAGACGTACTTTGCTCCGATTAACATTATCATGCTACTCATTATAAAAAAACCCAAAGGCAGACTACAGAAGATACTAGGGTCACCTGATGTCATCCAGAGGAAGGTGTTTCCAGCCAAGCAAATCAAAAGAGAAATATATATATATAAATTGCAATATATGTGTTAAGAATCATACGAACAGCAAAAGTAAAAAATGCAGTGACATTTGCAGAAAAGATAAAAAAAAGTTTGCTCCTGACCCCCCCATAGTAATTTGAAATAGACTTTCCTGATAAGAGCTTAAGTTCAAATTCCACTATTGGAACCTCTTTAGGATAAGGACATAGCTAGAATTGTTCAATCTTAAATAATCCTAACAGGCAGAAAAAAAAAAGTTTCAAATTAAAAAAAAAAAATAAATCTATTTTTTTTTCCTGCACTGGTAAATCAGGAAGGTAGATTTGATGAACATCCCTTTTTCACATTATCTGAAGAGTAAGATCTAATTTTATTTTCTGTAAGATATATTTTTTTATACTTCAAAAGGAAACAAAACTATAATACATATCAATGTAGAATTTTAGGAAACATAATACAAAGTTGAGATGTAGGCTACTAAACAATAATGGACAATGCTGAAATGAACTTGTTACTTGTACTGACATACAAACAATTCTCTCAATCCCGTCTAAAAGACAAATGGTATAAGCACACTGTTACATGGCTAAAAACCATTTACATGTATGAATGTATAGGATGACAGAAGGAGTATGTTAGCTTTATCTTTCAGTAATAAGGTTAGATGCTTCATGCAGCTGTAACTGGGGATTCTGGGGAGTCTTTACATTTTGAAGATAGTTTACAACTTCATACTTCTCATTCTAGCAGTTTATTTAGCTTAAGTGAAAGAAAAAATAAATAAAGACTAGGACTACAAATGTCACATAGTTTGATTCGGGACTCAAAAAACCTATCCTGAAATGGTGCAGAAATATAAACTCAATGATAGAAGACTGCAGCTTTCACTCAAACCTGACAGATGCCAAAGCCCTCTATTTGAAAGGACCCTGTTAGTCCCTCATACGTGTTTGTATATTCTCTGTGTGTGAGCAATAGGTCTGTGCAAGTCTGTGTTTTATAATCACTTCTTCCTCTTCATTCTTGTGGGTCAGATTTGGAGATGGTTATTTATCCCTCCTTCTGTACAGCATACAGTAAAGCAAGATGCAGGAAGGAAAATTACAGGGTAAAACTTTTTGCCTTTGCAACAGGAAGGTGTAGTATAGAAAAGCTTAAGAAATCACTGTACTAACTGTCTCAGCATTAGGCTGAATCTATTATTTTAGGAAGGATTTAAAACAACACAATTCTGCAAAGCCTGCAGTTTAGTACTGATTAATATCCTCTGTTTTCAGAGGCCCACAAGATGTTGCTTGTGTTCTTTCAAGAGATAAAGTTCATCTATCACCTGCTTTGTTTCCACAGCTCCTTTAAGTAATAGATTTCAAATCAATAGAATAGAGTAGTGACAGTATGAAACAGAAAAGGTCACAAATCTCAAGAGGAATCACCTGAGCTACCTGGCCAATTAATAATGCTCATCCTGCATTAATCATTGGTTTACCATTTGAAGGAGCTTCAGATGTCTCCCAGCCCATAGATTTCATCACAGCTTTCTTCCATCTGGCATAGCGACATTCACTTTCTGAAATTGAGAAATCAGCAAATGGAATTTATAAGCCTATGAAATTATATGAATATCACTACAAATATTTAAGAAGCAGAAACTACAGTCTTGGTTTTCCACACCTTCTCACAGCTTTTCTGCACAAACACACACAAGCAACGAAAGAAATTTTAAGCAACTTTTGCCTGCTCACCAATACACAGATTTATAAGCAGGAAGAAATAACAGTTATTCACATAGAAGCCCTCCAGGGTTAGAAATAATGATTTGAAGTATGGATTATAACAGTAATCAGAATCAAAGTGAGGATAAAACAAAAACTTGTGCAAAAAGTTAAAAAAGATAAACAGACAAAAATGCATTTGTTTTGCATATGCAATAATAAGTATGTCAACAGCATGCTTTCTTGTATATCAGTATGTATCAGAATGCAACAAAGAAAAAAACTCTGATATACTGTACATAAAATCTATTTTTTTTTAAAGTTCTGAGAGGTTTTTACCCTCTGGGTTGATCTGAGGTTCAAATCTTTCACAGGTCACTGCTGTCAAATCTCCAGGATTCAGACTCCAAATTCCAACTCCTTCTGCAGCTCCTGCTGCCATAGCAGCTCCTAGAGCTGTTGTTTCAGGCATTGATGGCTTTACTGGAGTAAACCAGAGAGAAGGCATGACAATTTTTCATGACAGTCAATTTGATAGCATCAAAACTATATTCTTATGCATACATGCAGAGTTATTTTTATTTTATATAGCTATACTGTGTAAGCTTCCCTTAGATTTACCACCTGCAAATCTCATTTCATTACTAGTCACATAGTTATGACACTAACTTCACCTCTGAGTCATTTAAGTCTCTGAAACACCTTCCTCTAAGAGAAGATCATGCAATTGTCCCTTTTCATAGTTTGTACATACCTGCTGACTCACCAATTTCCTTGGTGTATTCTTATTAAGAATGAGATATTTTGTTGTCCTCTCTCTCTCCCCCTTCCTCAAGCAGTGATCACTGGCTTGTCAGCCTTGTTCCCATGCTCAAGACACTTCACTCATACTTAGAAAAGTAGTGTTAGAGCAGGTCATATACCTCTATATACTTCTTACCAGAAGTGTAATGGCTACTTCCCACAGGCACTGTAGAAATTTCCCCTACCTCAAGACGCTGGTGATAAAACAGTTACATCAACCCTTGAACTGCCTCCTTCTCTGCTTCACACAGAGTATTCTTTAAAAGCTGATTTTATTGATCACCTCCTTTCATCTGATAGCTATTAAGCACTGATAATGTGAGACCTCTGTATCACTGAAAGCAAGTTATAATCTCTCTCAAGTTAATAGCTTTTCCCTGGCTTAGTATTACTGGCGTGCCTCCTATGCTCTAGCTTAAGAGACATCATAATGCTGTTCTGAATAATGCAGTTGCATATTAGGTGAGTTAAGGCAAGATTAGTACTTTCATAAGAAAATTACCATTCATCAATACAGCATAATATCCTGATGTTACTCAGTGACATACTGCATCCTTACGAATGCTAACGTATAACTTACTTTATTCAACAATTTTTATTTATCTCCCATGAAATATTAAAATAAGTCTTGAGAAAGATGTATGCTTTTCACTGATACTGAAATGCTCTAATCACACTTTTCAAGTGAAGTCTCTAAAAAGTCTGACACTCTGTGTATTAAAACACATTCTTCAAAAGATAAAAATCCTTTCAATCATTCTAGGGACTTTCTGAAAAGATGATGTTATAAGTTCATTTGTAAAATACTTGTATCACTATCAGATGAATATAAGGACTTTGTAAAATGTTGTTTGCCTTGGAGAAGCAAGCAGAAAAGATCAACTATTTGGGTTTGAATTTCATATTATTATTCCTGTCCTGGGAGGAATGGAGCGATCAGGTTGCTTCATGTGTTTCTTTTTCTACTTGTAAATGAGATCAAAGTTTTGTGAAGGCCAAGCGAACAACAAAAAAAGTGTATTTGCTATTTGTGGGAATGCTTACTCGAGAATATGAGCACTGGAGGTGCAAAGTTGTGGTTTATCTCTGCATTAGGTTCTCAGGGCCAGCGTGTTGCAGTACAGAGTTAACTTCTCTGATTTTAGAAGATATTAGACATTTAGAAATCAATATGATAAACTCAAGGTTCAATGCACTCTTAATGGTATAATATTTCTACAGTATAGACAACAGTATAAACAAGAATCAGCGATTGTCTAGAAAAAATGATTCTCAACATTCGATGCCAGATCCAGTAACTTTTTTTTTTTTTTTCCTTTTTTTTTAAAGAAAGAACATTCATAATTAGGACTAAAAGGCCAGCACCTGGGAGAAAAAAAAAAGTAATAATGCCAACTGACTGGTCCTCATTAGCCAGTAAAATGTTTTTTTTTTTTTTTTTTTTTGACTTTTTAAAAGAAAAGTATAGCTGTACTTTCACCTTACCTACTGGAATACAGAGGATGTCTGACTGGAGTTGCATGAGAACTTTGTTATTGGTCATTCCTCCATCTACTTGCAGCTGGCTTAGTGGTATCCCACAGTCCTTGTTCATAGCATCTAAAATCTTAAAATTAATATATGTTATGACTGAATTATAGAGAAATCTATGAATCTTCTGGATATAACACATTGATATGTCTGTGTTTATGCTAAAGAGTGTAAAATAAATAGTTGTCTCCCCCCAGATATGCAGCTCTGAGTTTTAATCATCACGGAATAAGTGACCGTACAGATCTGTTTAATATACAGCAAGTGCACTTAGTTTACCTCTGAAATCATAGTGCAGGAAATTACTCCTCTTGGTGCTAGAAACCTAGCTCTATATATTTCTTATAGGGTCTGAGAAAAACTAAGAAAAACTGATGGCAACTTACTAGGCAGAAGATAACTACAGCCTACATTGAAGCTGACCTAGGACGAAGTATACTGGAAACGAGTCCTTTAGCTGACTGCAAGTTGCTTATTTGTCTACTTTCTCTAATATGATGCATTAAAAAATGGTGGAATTACATCATTTGAATTGGCCTTCTGGGAGATAGTTCAGTAGGAACTGCTGAACACTGAACTCTTTTGAAAGAGCAATCTTTTCAGGCATTTTTGATTAGTCAGTGAAAATTATAATTTTACATTGCATGAGACTTTAAGACAAAAATGTTAATGTTGCTAAAATTCTGTTGCTAAAAATATGTTCTTTTTCTTTTTTGAGCATGGTGGATAGCTGAAAATATATGGAAAGTGTTCTACTGTTTGCAAGCGATAACTAAGAGCAGAGTATTTAAATTGATGATACCTGTCAAAGTGTTTTTTATTAGATCCATAACACAAGACATTGTTTCTGAAAAGAGAGAACTAACAATATACCTCTGAAAAATGTACATATGTTTATCACTAGGATTTAATCAACTGATTAAATTAAGTACTAGGTGTGCCTGGTAGACCTATTCAGGCAGTCCTATAATTATGATAGAAGCACATTGACTAAGGTATTAGATTGGTTCAAATAGTTAACTTCACCCTTGGCCTGGAAGCTTTCTTCCCTTCCCTCTTACTCACAGCCACAAGATACATCTTTTTCTGACATTTCCTTCATTGAGCTGCCACATGAGAGGGAATGAATGGGAGGAGGAGGAATGAAGAAAGAGAGGAGGAGACTGCAAACTGGGCTATTGGGTCAGCCCCTGTAATGTCAGCCTGATTTCTGGTATCAGAGATAAATGCTGCTTTCAAGCTCCTTCATAGCTTTCTGAGGACTCGGAGCTGCCCAGATGAAATTTCTGGCTCTTTTATAGAAAAGTACTCCTTTACTCTTTGTCACAGCAGAATTATTAAGCTGCTTTCCTCCTCCCACACAGAATTAGATGGGTATTATTTTAAACCTCATCATTAATAATAACAGTTTAAAAATATGCAATCAAATCAAAATTTGACTGTTACATTTGTGGGTCTCTATTTGTGTGCAAAGAGAAGCCTAAATTAATAGGGAGTGGTGATATAACCATTTCTTATTGCTCAGAACATAGATGCCCCTTTGATTTGGTAGAAATATTCATTTCTTCACTGAAAATTTTGGTTTGCTTTTGCAGAATACTGGCAAAGGCAAAAGGAAACTTATTTTTGCTCCTGGGTACCAATGCATGACAGTATAAACCACAATCTCATGTGCTGTAGAAAAACTGCAACTTTTTAGTTATGGTATTGGTCTTGTCATTGGATTGCTTCTGTGTTTTGCCACTCTTGAGATTCACAAAAACATGCTCACCACATCTTAACAGCTGATAAAAAGCAACATGTACATAATGTATCAGCCAACCAGATCTTTCCAGCCAAATCCAAAGGAGCAATTTGTCAACATTAGCACCATATGAAGAGAAAGATAATATCCAAGCATAATATCAAATGCATCATTAATCTTGAGTCTTTCCAGTCCTCTCTTCTTGAAGAGTTACAGTACCTGATGTCACACTAATTTACAATGGATTTATTAAGACTTAATTTGTCTTTACCTCTCGTGTTTGAAAGCAGACAGCTTCTAGTGCAGCAAAGGCAATGTGATTTTTATTTGTAAACTGAGTAAGGCCACAGATAATACTGTTTATGAGAAAGAAAATGCAACAGTTAGAATACACATCTTTATCAGAAAGAAAATATTTCAGACCTAGACCTGGTAGATTAAAACTCTTTCAGTCTTATCAGTTTTATTTTATATTAAAGGAACTTTTTGTTTTTGTTATTCCAAAAATCATTTTTAAAAGCTAAAGAGCTAAGCACCATGGCATAAAAGCAGGCAAGTCAAAGAGGTTTTTTTTCTTGTAGCTACTAAAAGTACATAAATTTTAAAGATGAGACTACTCAAAACCTTAAGACTTTTTTTTTTTTCATTTTAGCAGATTTATACTTAAACATGCGACATTTCTGTAACTCTTATGGCATGGTCTGATTCCAGCAACAGTAGGCAAACTCACAATAGCATAAAATACAAATAGAAGGATATTGTTTGAACTAGTAGTTCTAACTATTACCAGTTAGTTAAGTATTGATCACCCCAAAATGTGCTGGAATGGATTGGTCTAAGCAATTCTGTAACAGATTGGCAAGTGAAGGAGAGTTGGACTTAGAGTGGAGGAAGAGGAGAGACAGAGAGAGAGCAAGAGAGGAAGGAATTAAGAAGCCTGTATTTGAGGCAATGAAAGCAACAATAATGGGCGACTGATCTCACAGAATTAATCACCGTTAAATTCTTCACTTTATATGTTTGCTACCTGACAGTTCAGTCTTTCAGAACCACAAACAAATGAAGAAGAAGGGGGGGGGGGGAGAAAAAAAAAAAAAAAAAAAAGGACAGGACCCTTAGTAGTAAGAATGATGGAATTATCCTGTAATCATCCTCAATCATCCTCCAGTATCCACAACTCAGTCCAAATGTTATCTCTGCCAAATCTGCATCTTCTTTTTTGATTAGAGGAGGTAGCTAAGACAGATCATTTTAGTCCATGTTTCTCTGTTGAAGATATCACAGAGAATGGGGTATCCTGACACACCAAAGGGGCAAAGTAAAACTGAGTTCACAAAACTGGAGGGACCTGTGTTAGTGTTTGTAATAAAAATATCTTCCTGCAAATGCAGTGTTTAATCAGATCCTTACCCCCTTGCACTGGGTTCCCAGTATGGTGCATACAGTCCTGAAAACGCTGGCACAAAGTAGCAGCCATAAGAAGTCCCCACTTCTGCAGCCAGTTTTTCTAGTGCACATATAGACATAAACCATCTTTACATAGCTTTTCACAAGTTCACCTAAATATGCACTTAAATATAACATTTAAAGTTATTATTTAAATAACTTAAATTTAAATAAAGAAGTTATTATTTAAATAGGTATTATTTCAGAATATAGCTTAAAAATAGTTTTCAAAATAGCTTAAAAAACCCAAGCCATATGCAAGTAGAAAATGTAACTAACTGACTTTCCACTCATTAACTATTTGTCCATTTGCGGTGGAAGCTGAAGTGTAAGGGACTGTGGGACACGTAAAATGAAAAAAAAAAATCAAACCCTGAAATTGTATGTTCAATATGTTAACCTAGATTTGGTGAGGTTTTCAAAAGGTATCCTTCAAAGCTGTCCAAAAAGTTACACTTGCACATAAGTCAGCGAAAGCAAAGGAAACTGGATCAAGACCAAAGGGAGTTAAGAACTAAACTCTCATTAATTTCCAATGGATTTAGAACTCCACATTCACAGTTTAAGTATCTAACTACAAGCCCTGCTACAAGGAAATCTAAAGTTTTAGTGCCCGAGTAAGAAGATTGGTTATCTGAGTATGGTATCCCCAATACTGAAATATTAATAATTAAAATGATAATAAAATTTTTAAAAAAAGATAAAAGGTGACAATTTCCCACCTGATCTTAGTAACACTAAGAAGATTAAAGTTCTTGAATCCTAAACCTATTAAAGGTTTAGTCAAACTTAGGAAGCCAATGGGTACCATAGTGTTTCGACAACTGGATAATTCTAGTGGTGAAGGCATGAATGCTTCCATATGGATCTATGAAGTAATTTACTAGAAAAACAGCTTGACAGTCTCTGGTTTTGCCCTAGGCTTTGAAGTTTTAGGTGAATTTTGAGTTCTAAATATTTCCACTTTTGAATAAGATATATATATAATATTAAAAAATGGATTTCCTACAATTCATTAAAGCAGTCACTTTCAAACTGAGACTTACAGGCTTCTGAAAATTTTCTTCCTTTTCAAACTTTTTTGTATTTCTATTTTCTGTAATACTACACATCAGCTTGTTTCAAGTTCTGCTCTAGCAGAAAACATCAGCTATCAAAATTCCAAAGAATTATGATATTCTTAGCCAAAACAGATTATATCATCACCTACAATTTCATTAAAGAGACAGCTTGCAAACTGAGGTCTTCCACTCTTTGCTGTATATGAATCCTTCTACATAAATGACTGCATGTTTAGGGTCTCAGGTTCTCCTGTTTATGATAGGAACAAATACGTTGCTTTAAGATCCAATTTTCACTGGGTTCCATAGATGAGACTTACACACTATTGGCTTTAGAAAATTTAGTATTTTATGAAACCAGGAAATAGACTGTAAGTGTAATACATTCCTGGATATCTATTTGCTAGGATAACTACTAAAAAATATGAACTGTAATAAAATGAAATTGACAATGGCTTTCAAAGACCTTAGCAAGATACTGTATGAAATACATGTGTCAATAAACAGTGATTTCAGAGATGCAAAATGAATTATTTGAACACACCAAAGGTGTGCTCTGTGTCTCCCCACTTGAGCTGGAGGGTTGGACTAGGTGATCTCTAGAGGTCCCTTCCAACCTCAACCATTCTGTGACTCTGTGACATCAAAATTTACATTACTTGCAGTTTCTCCTTACTTGAATACTTAGAGCTTTTACTGAACGTTGCAAACATTAGAAAACCTAAAAGATTAACAGCTCCGAACTGTGAACACTCACCAACTTCCTGTGAAGTCTTAACAATACCTAGATTGTCTCTCAGCCAACGAATAACAGCACCAGCTATTGCAACAGATCCCTAAAGGAAAAAAAAAGTCACTACAAGATCAGGAGAGCACAACTGGCAGCACCATGCTCATTTTTACAGGATTGGAGAGGAGAGGCAGCTGCACCTAGAGTACTCCCAAGAATGCTCACAGCCACAAGTTTCTTGGCAGCTCAAGGTTGCCATGCAAGACTAGCTGCCTGTTATTCAGCATCCCTGGGGGGGGGAAAAAAAAAAAAAAAAAAAAAAGTTCCTCCCTCCCTTGGAGGTGAGTTATGACAACACTTTCTAAGCAATCTTCTTGCTCTCGCTCTCTCTCTCGCTAATTTGATTTAAAAAATGAGAGTTATTATGTAGTTGAGTTCTACAAACGCTACTATAAATGCCAAGAAAGAAAAAAAAATTAGACATTGGCCAAAAAGGCCAGCAAAATTCCCATATTGTCTCAGCAAATGGCTCTGAATGCCCCTATCTTAAGATGAGATAAATGGCACGGCTCCCAGCTCTCACCACAGTCCAAATGGTCTCCTCATCAAGAGGATTTCTAGTCTATCAGGCCAAGCTTCTACGAAAACAGAAGTGGAGCTTTATTTTAATTCAGAGCCATCTCTAGGAGGAAGCAAGGGTGTTTGCCAATCACTTAGTTATTACAGCTATGAGATATGGGTTTGATTAAAAGGAAAAGCTGAATCTATTTCTGTTACAAATGTCTCAACCACCAGACTGTACACTATTCGAGGCTGGATGCAGGAAAAGAGAGTATTGGATACCTTCTGCTAAAGCCATTTCTTCAGACAGATGAAGTAAGGACTTGGAGATGAGGAAGAAACAGAGCATGTGCAGCATGTCTGAGCATGCTGAAGTTCAAATCATTCTCAAGACAGTTCTAATTCTCACTTCAAGAACATAGATTCAACAACAAAAATTTAACGTTGATCAGAATGTAGCAAATGGAAGTTCCACTTTCCATGGGGAAAGAAAAGGAAATGAACAGAGCTTTCCACATTGGACTAGAATTTGTAATCCAACAATTTTTTTCTGGATGACATGGAAAAATGGGCTCATTTAAAAAGATCAAGAGCAGCAGACAATTCAATAAGAGTGTTTTGAGAGTAACCAATAGATCAAATGCACTAACCAAGCTAGGAGAAAAAATACTTATTCCACAAATCCCAGTGAAGTTTTACTGAAAAATAGCTGCTAAGCTGATCTGCGATTCAGAATCAGAGGTTTAAACCCATTAAACATGAAGTTTAAAGAGTAAAAACCCAATTATTTAGAGAACTTGGATCTCCTCTGAGTTGTGGAGGGAAGAGAGGAACTAGATTCTGTAAGTAGCATGTACATTTTTAGTACATCAAAAGAGCTCAATTATTAGATGCTTCTCATCCCAGAAATTTGATTTAGTTTTAAAAAAAGTTAGAAATAAAATCCATTTGACGGAACTAAGAAAAAAAAAGGACATTTTAATCACAACTTTTATTATGAAAGAGAGATAACTGAGTACTTTTTCCCCCTTTTTAACCCAATCTTAGTATGCAATTATCTGTCAGATTTGAAATATTGTGTAACAGAAAAAATATTTTAACTATAAGGGATGCAAATATAAATGATGCATTGTAGAAATATATTTATTTAATCAAAAGATTTAGATGGGAAGTAGAGATGGAGTTATCAAAAATCACACATAGGCATTGAAGCACTCAAGCTCTAATACAAATATTTTTAAATTTTCATGCACCTGAACATTTTCTCTACAGATAATCAAAAGATATTAGAAAACAGTAGTAATGAATATATGTCATTAATCATATGTATGTAGTAAAATAATCTGTATCACTATATAAAGGAAGAAATTACTGTACTTACTTCTAGTGCATAACAAACAGGTTTGTCTCTGCCCAGTTTGTAAGCTATTGTGGTTAGAAGACCATGCTCAGAAAACACAGACTAAAAGGGGAAGGGGAAAGAAAAAGTAAGCCATGAGCAGAGGCAAAATATACAGAAATGAATATATTCAAAACATAATAAACAAGACACAAAAATCTTTACTGAAACAAATTCAAATATTAAGAGTTTCCACAAAATAAACGATCTATCACTACCTAAGTACCTAAGACAGACTCCTCAGCTAATTCCTGTTTCCATGGATGTGGCCAGAAAGTGGTCGCAGATCTTTCCAGACTCTTAAAAGCAAAGAATGGGGATTCTTTAGAAGGAGATATGAATAAGAAGAAAGCCTAAGCTTTCCATTATTTACTAATACTACAGGGAATAAATGGGAAAAAACAAAACAAAACAAAGGGCAGAAATGAAGTAACCAAGTCGAGGAGAAAAGTATAAGCTAGCCAACGGAACACTCAGCATGTCTTATGTGAGGTTAAGAAGCATACGAAAAGAAAGAGTGAAAAACTTGCTATGGAAAGTTCATTTTGGAAACTAGTCTTAAACAGCTTGAACAAACTATGACTTTCCATTATTTTGGATTAATATGTGCAGTTTTGCTGTAGCTATATAGTTGACGCTAATAAATTTAAGAAAGTCTGATTTACAGTTGTGTTCAAGTACTTAAAAGAAAACCTTTAAAAACAAGTGAACAACTGGAAAACCAAAACAAACTGACCTTCTGTCCTGTATTGCACAGTAAGAAACATCCTGTTCCATACCTAGAATCAAAGAAAAGGAAAGCTAAAAACAGTGTGTTTAAAGGATAATCAATTCCTGCAGTTCAGGTATTCATGACTGCTGCAGAGAATCAAGACACCACTTTTTTTCTCCTTGGATGCCATGTACTACTATTTGATGATAAACCTTCCTTTAAAGGTTGATCCAAATGCAGGCTACAGCTGAAAGATCTAATTCCAGTCTTGTCTTCCCAGCTGACAATTTCTTGTCTAGTCACTGAATCAAAGAACAGTAGGGCTCAAATCTAAGTGGGAATTCCTCTTTAGTGGCAATGTTCACTTCAATTTAAGCTGATTAGGAAAGCTACTTTATAAAATAAGAACTGTACAAAATTAAATTCAAACTTTTAAAAGAGGAAGTTTAAGAAACTTTATTCCTGTCCCAAGCAAATTATCTTTTTTAATAAACATACACTGATTAAATATTTCCAAGAGTCCCATTTTTCTTATTTGAAGAACCAGATCACAGGTATGTGAGCATACATGCACATGCAATGTGTGTGGACACAGTTTATAAATAGGAATATAAAAATACTCATGATCCATTCTAACTTTTTCTAAATAATTGTTCTTAGTATTATTAAAAAAAAAATATTATTTAGAAAATTCTCAGGTATATTTGGAGAAAATAAAACATTGTATTACAAATAATTTAAAAAAAAAAAAAAACTCATCTGACATTCAACTATTGCTTTTCAGTTAAGCCAGATTTTTTTCCCAAGATCTCTTATGTGTTATAAATATACTTTTTCACAATATGCATGTTTGTTTTATTAAAATGCATGTCCACTAACTATTGAACTATTAAATTTGTTTACAAACATAAAAGCTAAAGTGAAAGTTAATTAGCAACAAGCAAAGATTAATGTGTAATTAAATCTGTGAAAGTCCAATATTGTGTTTACCTACACGCTCACTTAAGCACACAATTGTAAATGGAACAGTGAGTCATTTCATTTAAACAGAGTTCTTCCTCAAACATGTTTGATTATTCCAGTGTCCTGATTTAACTGATAGCTGTTTCAAACAATGGGCACTAAGAGACTGAGAATTAAAAAAAAAAAAAAAAAAAAAAAAAAAAAAAAAAAAAAAAAAAAAAAAAAAAAAAAAAAGTAGTCTTCACAAGTCTTCACATTAAGCTAGATATAGGAACATAAATGAATCCTTCCAATCTAGCAATACTTTGTGTTTCTTGTCATTCGTATCTATGCAAACTAACTTACATCCTCTCCTACGTACAGCTAGCTTTAGGTCACTGATATTAAAATTAGCAACTGCTTTAGTCTGTGTCTTGGAGAATTTTAAAATGAAAAACCTCTTGTCACACAGAAATGGTTCCTCGCAAACACTTTGTTCCCAAACATGTTTACTTTGTAGGCCTACACAGTCCAAAGGTAGAGCTGCAGTTATGTGGTAATTACAAACGTGTTTTGCAGTTAGACTGGAAGACAATTCAATTCAAAACAGAGCAGTGACCGACCTACTGTTTATCACAGAACTTCTGTAATAACTTACGTATTTTTTGCCTGCCCATCTTGAAAACACATTTGTCCAACAAGGGCAGCAGACTGGTCACCCAAACACTGAAATGAAAGAGATTCTTTAGCAAGTGTCTGTGCATGAATCACATGCGTGAACAAGTACAGGAGCAGATATATTTAATTCTAACTGTAACCTATTAGCAGTGCTCATGTAATTGAAATTTAGGAAGAAATCTATAGAGACAATATGTGCATATTACTGCTGCCCCTTGTGTAAGAACTGCATGTGAAAATGAGTCATGCCAGTCATGGTGAACAATTTAAAGAAATCAAAATTAAATTCATTATTTGGATGTATATGATATTGGAAATAGCTGAGAATCTGTCCAACATTTCTGGATAATGTATATCCTCAGCTTATTTTATATATGTAATATGGCTTGACTCCATTTTATGATGTTACTTGGAGACCCTAAGTTTTCAACAGAACTATACAAACACATTAAAGTTGTTGAGTACACCTTTAAATCCAGAACTAAGCAGGTTCTTTATTATTAGCTTACCTTATTAAATATATATACAAATAAATATATATAAAAATATATATATATTCACACACATATATATATATATATATATATGAAATCATCAACTTCATTTGTAGAAAGATTCATCCATGTTAAAGGTGTTTTTCCCATGAAGACATATTCATGCAGTATCAGGTTCTCATACCAGCATTTGAGTTGAAGCAGAACTCACCCCAGATATTGGTACACCCGTCAAGGCTCCTGACTTCTGATTTCACAAAAAAAAAAAGAGAAAAGAGCGAGAGAGAGAGAATTAGCGTTCCAAAATTTCAGTTTGTAATGAGAAATAATCTACACTTGCATTTGAATGGAAAATATACATCTCAGATGTAGACACAAACAGATGAAACATGGCCCTGCGTCATGCATGAAGGGACAGTCAGGTAAAAACAGTGCCTCCAGTTTGCATATGGAAAGTCAAATTTTAGTTCCAATTCTACAGTCAAAGAATTCAAAACCTACAGGGAAAAAGGTCTAATAGGCAAAAATAAACAGTGTCTACAGAAACATCGTTAAGCTCTGCAACACTATAGTATCATCCTAGTGTGATGACAGTTATGTACGAAAATTGCACAGAACAATGAATGTAACCTGCTTATCTCTAACAATATCCATAATCTTTCAAAAAATCTAGAACCCCTAAAACATTCCCAAGAGGCCCATTCCTTAATCCTGTTCCTATGGACATAGGAACTAAATCATGTGCTTTGATCACATTTTAAATATACACGTGAAAACACTTGTGCACTGGCTATCCTACCGAAATGCCAGAGCAAAAATTTATCTTATAACCACAATTAAATTAGTTAAGTGGCCAGTGGCCTCCAAATCCAGGATTTTTTCCTTTTTTTTTTTTTTTTTTTTTTTTTTTTAAAAGCAGCAGACCACAAAAGATTTTCACTGAAGTCGCAGATCCTTCCTATACATATGTGTGCGTCTGTGTGTGTGTAATCTAGTTATTGATATGCAGCTTAACTCGATCCAAGAGAAAAAAACAGGAGAAAAAAAATAGTTAAGGACATTTTTGCTTCCACTACTTTTGAGGAGTACAGTAGGAGTACATGAGGCAGGGGCTAGCAGTTTATAGATTAATCTCAAAAAGGTGATTTTTTACAATCACTTTTGCTGATAAAAATCTTATTCACTGCTGATAAAAATCTTTAAGGAAAAAATGAGCAGGAGACATCATTACAGGGAAAAATACTTCTGGTAGCAGCACTTTTTTCCCCCTAAGAATTTAGCACAAATGAGGCCAAAAAAAAAAAAAATTAAAAAAAAACCTTGAAACAAATAAAAAAAAAACACACAGGAACAAGTGTCCAGGGGAAGTCCAAGGGTGAATCTTTCGGTCAATCCTTTTAAATTAAGCTTATCAAAAGCATTAAATCCTGCCTGAACATAGCAAGGACTCAGGATAGGTAACTAAAATTCCAAAATTTTTTCTTTCACATCAAAGAGAAATACATGGAAGGCAAATAGTGTAGAAGGAAATAACTCTCTTGACATTAAAAGAAAAAAAAATAGAAAATAGGTGGCTTTAATGTCTATAGAGAAGCAAAGAAGGGTCACTTCAGCAACACTGTTCAGTTCAGGCATACATTCAGCATAATGCAGCTCATGCCTAAAATACTAAAAAATAGAGAGCAGGAAAAACTTATGGGTATGCTTGATATCACCTTATACTTCTTGAAACAGATGTTGTTAAAACCATAGTGTACAGAAGAATAGGTTTAGAATAGCATGCAGTCTGTGGCAAGCTTAAAATGCAAAAGTGAAAAATGTGACTAGAAAAAGTAATTTTACTAACACAGACCTAATTTTAAAATATAATATATTAAGTTCCATATCGAATTTCTTTTAAATACTAAGACATGCTTTTTAAGTTACATTCTTACAGTAGGTATCATAAGAAATCTCTACACTGCTCTTTCTGCAATTTGTTTCTCTGTGGAACTGTGACAATGCATTTTCAGTGAAAGCATGCATGTGCATTTCCAGTAAGAATTTTAGGGGTTTTTTTTAATTCTAATTTTAATTAATTGGATTTAAGGCAACTGAGTTTATAAATGCATTAAAAATACATTCAAAGAACCAGACAATCAACATATATTAACCAGTAGATGTATTTATGACTTCATTGTAAGAGGAAACATTCAACAGCCTGCAAATTAAAGCAAACATATAAATAAAGATTATAGTTAAGAAATATCCTTGAATGAGCTTCGATTGTAATGTCTCATATTTGGATATAGTTGCCAAATTTATAGACCTAGAAAGTGTGGCTTTACTTATCTGCTCATCAGTGGAAATGCACAGTATCTGAACAGAATGAGTGAGATTTGGGAGGTCTGCCTAATGAAAGCCTCTACTCACCAGGCTAGGACAGATTTTCTACAGTCAGCAAAAAAAATAAAAAAGAAGAGGGAGGAAAAAAAAAAAAAAAAAAAAAGAAGAGATGGGTGGTAAAGGGAAGAGAAATAAAAGTTCAGATTTACAATGAGGAGCTATTTTGTTTTAACTGTCATGTAGCTTCATTTTACATTTGCCTCATTTGCTCAGCCTAACACAATTCTTCATAATCCAACTCTTCACATTACTAGAAGCCAACTATGATTTCTACTAGTATCTTCATTAACAGACTAGTAAAAATATTTCAGGTTCATGCAACTTAGAATTACATTGCACATAAAAGTCTCACAATTTTTCTTAACAACAGAATGTTTGCATGTACCTTTCAATTATGTAAGATGATAAACTAAGAAAACAAAAAGAATTTCAGCTCCATAAAATCTCAATATCCAGCATATTCTATTCTTATGCCTTTCTCTAATCAAAGAATGTGTCACATTCTTTTCTGTGAGGGTGACAAAGCCCTGGAACAGGCTGCCCAGAGAGGTTGTGTAGTCTCCTTCTCTGGAGATCTTCCAAACTCACCTGGATGCCACCCTGTGCCCCGTGCTATAGGGATCCTTGCTGGAGCAGGAGGTTGGACTAGATCTCCAGAGGTCCCTTCCAACCTCAACCATTCTGTGATTCTGTGATACCATGGCATCAGAACAGCTGACGCTCTAAATAAGTAAATCCGAGACCTCAAGCCCATGATAACACTTCACTTCTAAGTAATATTCGTAGATGCATGGAAAACAGTGTGATTAAGAAAACATGACAATGCTCTGAAAGATTTTAAAGTGAATTGCTATATAAATATACACTGCAAGGGAGGTTTATTCTTCAAGATGATGGCAATCAAAGGTGTCACTTGTGATTTCACAGTCCATGTAAGCTAAATCTTGCCTTCAGTTATGTGGAAATGAGACATTGCACTTCTTGTCCAGCTTTCTTAGGCAGTGAAAACTTCCAGGGCAATTTTCACCATCTCTATGAAAATTTCAGTTGTATGAGAAGCAAAAAGATTGTGCCCTACTTATATAAATCTCATTACTTTTAATCTACTGATTAAACTGCAATGTGACTTCTACATTCTGCCTGATTGATAGCTTCAAAATCAGCAAGTATTTGACAATATTTTTCTTAACTTTATCAGAATCTCTCACAAGTTGTGTTGCCTATTGGATTTCTAAAACAGAAAACTGTAAATTTTCACCTTCCAGAGAATTGCACAGCTATAGACAATGACACAGTAATAACGAATCTAGCAATATTGGTCTAGAAAATGGCATTAATTTTTCTTTACGGTATTTCTGCTGCATTATATTGATATGGTTTTATCTTTACAAGATTAATGTCATGCACAAATGAGAAACAACAACTAGAAAAAAATCCACATACCATCAAGCCATAAATCTCAGAAGAGCTTCGTACTTTTGGAAGTATTTCCATAGGAATATCAAAGAACCTGAATACAATGCAAAATAAGTTATGTATAAAATTACTGCTAAATCAGAAAGCAGTTTGCATTTTTTTCTTAAATAAATTAAAATATAAAAACTACCTACAGTAGTAACCTTGATTTCTAGGGTTTAATCTATGACTGCTTCTCTAGTTTTTATAGCACATGATACTGAATTAAGTAAAAAAGGATATATCTGAGCATTTTAAAGAAACTTCTTCCCAGTTCTTCTTTGTGGGAAGTCATTCCTCTTACAACAAAATCTTTATAATATTTGTATTGGTAAATCTAAACTTGAAACGCTACAGACGCTATTGTAGTAACTGTCTTACAGATTTGTCTGTTAAATAAATAATAATAAAAAAACCTATTGTTATCATTTCCATAAGCCAGCCAAAGAAAAAAAAAAAATCAAGGCTCTGTTCTCTTTAGTAAGTTTAATAGTGGTAATATGAGCATTTGGAGACAACAATAAACCTTAATTACTAATGATAACAGTAAATAAAATAAAAATTGCTGATCTTAGTCTAGACTAGATTCCTCTTATTATTGTTCCTTAAAAATATTACTTATTAAATCTATAAATGCAAATCTGAGCTTACTGGCAGAGTTCAGGATCCCAATCCAAGGAATGGATGTTGAAGAGCATTGTTCTACTGGCATTAGTTACATCAGTGCAGTGAACACCTCCATTCTTCCCACCTGTCAAACTCTGAACAAGCATATCAGCAGGAGGAGATAGGAAAAGTTACGTTTACATCACCAAAATTCCAAAAAGTTCTAAATTTAAAAAGCTCTAAATTCAGTTCTAAACTCTGCTAGCTTTTTAACAACTAAAGAGGCAGATCTAATCACAGAATCATTATGGTTGGAAAAGACCTTCAAGATCATTGAGTCCAACCATGACCCTTTCAGCACTCTGCCTACTAAACCACATCCCTAAGCACCTGATCTACACGTTTCTTGAACACTGCCAGGGACACTGGCTCCACCACTTCCCTAGGTAGTCTGTTTCAATGCTTCACCACTCTATCTGTGTAGAAATTCTTCCTAATGCCTATCTTGAACCTCCTCAGTGCAACTTGAGGCCATTTCCTCTTATCCTATCTGCAGTTTTTCTGGAGAAAAGACCAATACCTGCCTCATTACAACCTCCTTTCAGGTAGTTGTGGAGAGCAATAACGTCTCCCCGGAGCCCTCTCTTCTTTAGACTAAACAACCCCAGCTCCCTCAGCTGCCCCTCGTAAGGTCAGTGCTCCAGCCCCTTCATCAGCTTTGTTGTCCTAATGTAGCAGAACAAAAACATGACAAATGGAACAAGTATACAGGACTAATACCTGGATTCTTACATTGCACAGGTGGCTAATAAAACTTTCTAAAGCCCAAGATTTTCAAAAAGCATCAACAGAATTTTACTGCAACCTATAAATGGAAATTACAAATACTAAATTTGTACCAAATACAAATACCTACAAAAAAAATAATAGAATTTAAAAAGTTTGTACCAAAGAAACAGTGTTAGTAGGTATCACTACAGTTTTTTACAGTGCTTTTACTAGAACTGTATCGCTCTGCCTATAAGCTCTGCTAAAAAATGGTCATATTTAGTAAATGCTCTTGTAAAACTAAAGACAAAAAAAAATCTTTTTTAAATGAAGAAAACTAGGTTGTTCAGAAAATTGGAATGGTTTGTGTCTAGACTAAAATTATTCAGAAGGTTATGGTAGAATATGTTAAAAGCAGCAGGTAAATGCACAAATTTTGTTCTTGCTTGTATCCACCAGAAAATGCTTTGCCAGGAACAGGAATATGATATCATCAATGATAATCCGTAAAAAAAAAAAAAAAGTGGGAATAAATCATGAACCCATCAATACATACCCATATAAGCCATGAATCAATAGTTCCAAACATAGCTCTCCCATCATCAACTGCTTGCTTAATGTCTTCCACATTATCCAAAAGCCATCGAAGTTTCACTGCACTAAAATAAGTGCTAAGTGGAAGACCTGTCCTAAACTATAAAATTACAAAATAAAAAAGACCATGTAAGTGACTATTAAAGTTATATGTGAAAATGGGGGGGGGGAACCCCAAAAAAAGGAAAAAGGTCACAGAAATTATACAATCTTGATTTCTAAATAAGCTAAAGGCATACAATATGTAAGCCTGAAAATATCAAAGCCAAATCATTATTGCATTAATGGCCAAAGATCAAAGTTGATTTAAACGTAGGTCAAAGACCACTTATGTGGAAATGGTTGTTTGCAGTAGTCCTATCTTATCTAAGATAATTCCATATGACTGGGCAGTAAACAATGAGGGAAAAAAAAAAGAAAAAAAAGAAAAGACGAGCAACACAACACAGGAAAGATGGAATTTGTATTCTACTTTTACTTAAAAGGCAAATATCTTTATATGCTTTTGACAACCATTTCCTATCTATGCTCATCAAGCTAAGAATTATGACACCATTTTGCAAACATTTATCTTCTAAATATATGTATGTATATGTGTATATTTACTTTTTATAAGATATTTCCCTATTTGCAAATTGATTGCAATTAACTTTAAAATAGATATATAATAAGAAATTATATATATCCATAGATAAAAAGATTTTTAGATCAGAAATTTTGTACTTGCTCCTGATTTTTTGGAGTCTTGCTGATAATTATCCTTTTAATTTCTCTAGTGAGCTACAAAGGAAAAGTGATCAACTTATCTCAAGGAAAATAAAAATAGATACAGTTTTAAATTTGTGTTGTACTACACACATTTATTATTATATGACAAACAAAGAAGGTATTGAAAGCTACAACCATGTCACTTTGTTACATGGAATTTTAAGCACACATCTCATAAAACCTTTATGGTAACTAGTACGATAGCAGTAAGTGTTCAGCTACTAATTAAATATTCTGAAATGCGTGTTACCTTAAAAAAGGATTTATTTTTTCCTGGGATTCTTTTAAGAAGGCGTTCAACTGTTGACTGTGTTCTCAGGTCAAGCCACACTAAAAGCCCAAATAAAATTAATTAATCAAATCCTTTAATACATGAACAGTGACATTTACAAGCTTCTCCTACAGAACTGGAATCCCTATCAGTAGACTCTGGTCTTTAGTTTTTTAAATAGCTGAAAGAATGGTACAATTGCCCTTGCATACCTAATGAATTGTTATAAAAATTAAAAATCTTGTAAAAATTAAATCAGAAGTCATTCTATTTAGAAAAACAAATTATTTCATAATTTAAAACAGGATTTCCACATAATATATTATATATTTTTTTCCTACCAGAGTGTAAACAAATGACTAACTATACCTTTTAGTTTATAGCAGATGAATGTCAAAATTAGAAGGTTAAAACAAACACCAGGTTGATTATTTACTATTACTATAAAAACTTTGAACTAAAGCACTAAAACAGAGTTATCAAGACACAGCATAGTATAAAATAAAGTAGTAAACAACATATATTTGAACAGGAAGGGTCCTGCTCTTTTAATGGTACTACACTAAACTAAATTATCTAGTGTTTGCCGTGGGCTAAGAGCACAAACCCAGACAACTACTATTTCCCTGCTGATAAAATCTGAAAAAGCCACAGTAAATTAAAAATGCAAATCCAAGTCAGTAATTATTCATTACATTTACTTAAAATGTTTTGTTGGTTTGTTGTTTTTTTGGTTTCCATTTATGTTAAATCAAAAGAATCTTGAGAATTTGGTAAGCTCCTTCATGTAAAAGGAAGTGACTTGGCATAAGTCAGAGCTTCATTGCATGCTAGTGATGCACAAAATCCCTCAAGGCCTTGCCTTTTTATTAAGAGCCTATAAAACATTTTATTAATCTATTCAGTAATAACTCTAACAAATAGGCTCTAATTGCACCTGCTTATACAAACTCAGGGTTTACAAGAGAGCACCAAAACCAAAGCAGTTAGTAGGAAACCTGCACGGAATCAGGAAAGCATTTTTCTGCAACACACTCACTTGAAAATATTTCATATTCAGAAAGTATAGTAGTTACCAATGGCATTATAAAGAGGCTCGCCTGTTGTCTTGTCCCAAACCACAGTCGTTTCTCTCTGATTGCTCACTCCAATAGCTTCAGGACAAAACAGAAAGAAGGATCCTTTTCAGAAGGTTTGTTTCCCCCTTTTAAGAGGCAAGGGAGGTAGGGTGGGGATGGAGAGGAGGTAGGAACAGGTAAGGAGAGGAGGAAAGGAAAGGGGAAATAAAATGCTTCCAACTTTTTCATGTTATAGTCTAGAAATACTACTTTTAAAACTACATCTTTAATCTGGTGCTGCTTAACTTATATGCCTTACATCTCTCTCATTTTGCCACAAAATGACATGGCAACAACACTGACAGTGAAATTAGTTTTTGTCAGTAGGTCCTATTTTAAATGGCAGCATTTTTCACTTACCACTTGTTTCTTATTTTGCAAGATCAGGGAAGTTTACTTTGTAGATTTTGCATTGCTCAAACACATGAATGACTTCTCAAGACTGTAAGAGCTAACTTTTTTTCAGAAATTGCAGTATGCTGCCACCTTTCTACGCATTGACTTCTTAAAAGCAGGGAATCTCCTTTGCTTGGCTGTAAGTATGCTAAAGCCTTCAGTTGCCCTTAAGTACTAGAAATACCTTTTATGTTAGTGATGTCAATGTTCAGTTGTTGCAGTTTCTCACAAGTTTTTTCTACACATTCATGGACTGATTTTAAGATTTCCTTCGGGTCTTGTTCTACCCATCTTGAACAAAAAGCAAACACCAGTTAATAGTTTAAAACAACAACATCAGCAACAACAAACAGAAGATACATTTAAGACAAAGAAGGAAGGTTTCCAAGTCTGAAGGAGAACCAGCAGAAAATTTGATGCAATCATAATTACAAACAATGATTTACATATCAAGTAAAAGTATGATGAATTCTAAAATCCTTTTAAAGACTAAGCTGCATTTTCACAGCAAAAAAGTCTGTAGAGAATAAAAGAATTTTGTTTAGCTTTTTTTCCAAACAGAAGGATTCACAGATAAATGCTAGGTCAATTAAGTATACACATACATATACACACACACACACACAAAAAAAGAAAAAAAAGAAAAAAAAACCAAAACCACAAGCAAACTTAGCAAATTTCAAAGGAAAATATGATTAAACTGTAGGAATGGCCACTGTTTAAACCAGACTGGCAACGGACAAGTTAATGATTGGTTAGCAACTTAAATCTAAGTAATTTTAGTTTATCTGGCTTAAGAGCACGTACTAGATATCAAAATACTTGTTATGCTACCTTTCCTACTATTCAATCTTTTACAGTAAAATCATGTTCTTGATTATTTAGCAACTTCAGTTTTAATCAATCATACATGAAATTAAGAAAGTTCTACTGAAATGTACAAACCAAACAAAAGCAGAGAATTCATACCCTTCCTTGGGGAATTTTTGTTGAATCTCAACTTGATGGTGACTCAAGAGCTCTGCTGTCTTTGCATTAAAAACCTGTAAATGGATCACACAACTGATATTACCATGAACACAAAAGTTTAAACAGCAATAAATTAACAATTATTTCTATTCAAAAAAGAGAGTGATACCTAATAGTTGTTTTTCTTGTCTATCATGACCCACAAAAAAAGCCAAACATACATTTAATCTTGGTTTAGATATATGCATTTTTTTTGTATTTAAGTGAACAAAGTATACTTTGGTAAAGTATATTTTTGCCAATTATAACCACTATGTTTTCTTGATGGGCTGGAAAAGAATCACTTTTTTTTTTCTTGTGGAAATTATAAAAACTGGCTTCATTATGTATTCTGGTCCGTATCTCTCTATTAGGTACATACCAGCTGCTAGTTACTGAGCTCATGAAAAATCTGACAAGGAAAAAAACTCAGTGCAACATTACAATGCATTTAAAAAAAAAAAAGAAGAAAGGAGAGAGAAAAGATTATATCAACTATTTTCTATCAACTATCAACTATAGACAATATCATCCAATTTGACTGCAAAAGTGTTACTATCTTCACTTCACCGGCAATGCTCTCTTTCCAGTCCACAAATTGTAGGAATTTCTCTCAAAGCTTTAAAACCATAAATTATTTCATTTAGTCAAGTTTAGTTTAACTTTCAAAACAATTGCGTCCAAGCAGATAATGAAGTTATGATTCTTTCATTTCTTTGAAGCCTTAAAGAAAATCTTTACAGCAAATCTTTAAGGTTTATAAATATTTTAGCAAGATATATATATATATATATACGGAGTATGAGACCTGCAGATGACCTAAGCTGAAGCTCTGGCACAACCAGGCTTTTTAAGCCTCCTCTGGAGCAAGCTGTTCCAACAGGGAAAAATTATGAGCAGAACAAATAACAATACAAACGGAGAGACTATTCATGCCCATGAAGCATACCTAGGTAAACACGATATCAACCACAAACCAACCACAAAATTTTAACTTTCTCCACAAAAGCAGCAGACACTCCCAGCACCTCAGGGCACGGGGCTAGAACATTTCACTGAGAAAAATTCCGTGCTCTGTATCGATACTTAAACTGTCAGGCAGAGACGAAAGCCGCGGGTAACTGAGACATGGAAACCTAAAGGAAGACTGTAAAAGAAGTTAGGAATAAATAAACAAATTAGGAACCCTCCAAGAAGCTGTTATGCTAATAATAATAATAATAATAATAATAATAATAATAATAATAATAATAATAATAATAATAATAATAATAATAATAATAAAAGAAATCTGTCCTTGTTTCTTTCTGAGAGTCGTGAAAAAGAAAGAAAAATGGAGACAATAAGCAGGAGTGATTTCAGAGAAGGTCAACAAATTCTTTCTGAAATAGGTTTGAACTCTATGTCTGTCACTGCTTTTCTTCTTTTCATATTCAGTATGAGTTTGTTCTGGATATGATTCTGATCTCTCAGTTTTTGTAGAAAGGGAAACAAAGTTGGTTTGATCCTATTGTGTGAGCAGTTGCCATACAAGGCTGGCGTGTGCCATTTGAACCTATAGAACTATTTTGCAACAGAAATGATGGGAGAAAGACAGTTTAAATGGCTACAAATGTATCTCTGCTTAGTTATACTGTATGTAAGTGAACAGACAAGACAAAGGGCAGCTCATCTAATTCCATCTCTTTGCAGAGATTCTGATGTAACACATGGCATTTTATGAAGGGATGTGATAGATGAATGGTAATACACCGAGTCTCTCATATCCCAGTGAAAAACAATTCAGCCCAATCAGTTGCAGCAATTTTCAAAGAAGGTGGCTTACAGAGAAGCATGAGAATCACAGAAGTGATGCATGAGAAGAAGCAGTAGTGAAAAAAAATAGGAACATCATCACATAGGCTTTAGAAGTAACTATGGATGAATTTCAAACTTTGTCATTCAGGATAGTCACATAAACCACCTGCAGGGGAAAAAAAAAAAAAAAAATTCTGTTAGCCTGTGCCATCTCTTCTTGAGAGAACCTTGTTCAGCTTCTGAACAGTTAAAGTTCTGCAGGAAAACAAGGTTAGATAGGGAGTTTAGAAATTGCACTGAAACCAGTGCAATTAGGGGCAGGCTGATGGATGATAATTCAACCTTTGGTTTTAAACTAGGATTAGCAGATGATCAGAATTCTGAAAAAGCACAGTTTAATAAGGAGGTGCTCATAACTGTGGGGAGAAAGAGCAAAACTGCAATGCCTTTTAGGCAATAAGTGTTAAAAGCTAACAGGTAGGGAAAGGTTACAGCACCTACAATATTTGTAAACTTGTTAACTATTCAATCAGTTTTGCTTTTCTAAAAGGTGGAGCGACTTCAGAAGATGGGCTGAGTGTATTCCCATCTTAAGGATAAGTGCACTGCATATAATTTTTTTCATAACTAAAAGCCTTTTTCTGTTTATTAAAAAGAACAGTTATAGTGTGGTATAATTTCAATTTAAGTGTTTCTTCTGCAAACAAAGAAACGGCAGAAAATAGTGCTCTACCACACTGGATAAAGCATCCTCTGTTTGATGACTTGATGACTCTGTTTGGCTGACTGATCTAGAGCATGGACTGTGTGGACTGCTGCACATGCACTTCAGCATTCACACAAACACGTCAGTCTGTGCTCTTCCAGGTTAAAATGCCAGAAAAAACAATCAGCCAACACCCTTCAAGAGACCAGCCAGGGGTTCACCTGGCCATTAGCTTCTGATCACAATATTTTTACCACTATGGATTAGATTACAATGGATTAAACTACTATGGATTAAACTACAATGGATTTTTATGATATGATTCTTGAATTTGGCAAAAAAAACCCAGCTTTGTCAAAGAAGAGTTGAGATCTCAAAAACAACAATTTATTTCTCAAAAGTAGGTAGTGTAGTAAAGAAGAAATCCAAATTAGTGCTCCTGAGGCAAGAGGACAGCACAGGCTGAAAGTCTGTGCTGAGTGTAAAAAACAAAGACTAAATACGGAGTGAAAATAACAGAAATATTCTTTAATTTCTGATGTTTTCAAAACTACTTGTATGAGCCATCTATGCTCTCATACAATCTCACTCACATAAGCTAGAGAATTTCACAAAACTTAGTTTATGTCCAGGCAGAACCACAGAACATTTATGCTGACAGGACTCCCTGGAGGTCATTTGAGCCACTGCTCAAATAGGGCTGAACTAAGACCAGGTTGCTCAAAGCCTTTTCCAGTCAAGTGCTGAGCATGTGCAAGGATGGAAAGTCCACAGACTTGCTGGGCTCTTGTTCTCATCTTTGACCTCCTCATGATAAAGATTTTCTTCCCTGTACCTGTTTGTTAGCTCCCTTGCTGCAACTTTTGTTTAAAGCCACTTGTCTTTTTGCTGTGCACCCCTGGCAAGACCCTGGCTCTGTTCTCTCTCCAAACCACCGCTGGGTCCTTGCAGATATGTATTATGCCCCTCATGAGCCTTCCCCAGGCTGCTTAAGCCCAGGTCTCGCAGCCCCTCCTCACATGCCCCATCTTGCATCTTGCCCACACCATGCTATTTGACCAAATCCACTTCTTCAGTCCCTCCTTGTTCTAGGCAGCCAAAACAGGATACAGAGGATGCTGCTTTGCAAGTGCCACATAGCTGGGAATAGCTACTGCCCATCATCTTCACCTGCTAACATGGTTCACCCAGCTGCCCACCAGGTTCCTGAGAGCCATTCCCCAGCCAGCTTGTCACCTCTCTGCACAGTTGCAGAGGGTTCCTCTCTCCTAAAACTTGAAATTCAACCGTGTTGAGAATCACAACACTTCAACACGCATCACAACCTTCTCACTTGGTTGAGAAGCTTCTGTCAGGCCAATCCTCCCACCAGAGCTTCAGTCAGCTGCTCCCCGCAAGCTGTTGTCACCCGAAAACTTGCTGACAGCAAATCCTGGCTGTTGATGAAGATATTCACCCCTCTCTGAGTAAACTCCAAGCAACACTCTGAACAAACCCAGAGCAACACCACTTCTAAATTGACAACCGTTCAGGCTTTGACACTACCCTTGCGCCCCAAAGGACCAGGCAGTTTTTCACCCATACATCATGAATCCTAATCAATATCATATGTCCCCTCTGTCTTAAAATCTAGCTAGGGGTTGCATGGTATTACTGATGATAATACCTTAATAGTACTCATAATATATACATGATAATAGGCATGCAAAGTAAACAATAACTTCATGTGGTTTTTGGCACAGACACAAAGATGAAAATGATGGGAAACAAAAAAGAAAAAAAATGCATATACAGAATGGTGGGAAATATATGCAAGACAATTAACCCAGTAAAAGATTCAGAGGTAACAGGAGAGCCAAGGAAACAGCCCACACTAAAACAACTGCATGTTACCTTTCAGCAAAGAGTATTTCAAAAGAAAGTCTTTTTTTCAAACTGTAGCAATCTCATTCCAGCCCAGACCTTTCCTGATACATATGCTAGTAATTACCTGAATAACCAACATAATTGGGAACAATCACTGCACACCTTGCCCACTTCTCTGCCCAGTTATGATTTTAACCGAGAGATAAAATATCTTTTTTTTGCTCAAATTCATATATTTTTATTATCATAATAGATAGATCACATGGCCTGATTTAAGAGAATGACATATTTTGAAATGAACTGAGAGAAACTGAAATAAAAACAGAAAGAAATGAGAACAGCAGATACCAAGTCCTTTAAATAAATTAGATCTCATTCACATGAGTCTCTGAAACCTCCATAGAGTAAATATATCTCACATAAAAACAGGACAAACCCATGTATATACAAACTATATAGTCTATGATATATAGAACTATATAGTCTATGATAAATATACACTATCTACTATAAAAAAATCATTGGTAGAAGAGTTTCTAAAAAGAATTTTGGTGTAAATTTAAAGCTTGCATTATCTCTTTAAGTTATACTAGAGCTATCGTTTTAGTATGACAAAAAAGATAACTCAGCTGTGTACATCTAAAGCAGATACAATTTATCTGCAGGTGTTTCAGGGAACTTTATATATATATATATATATATATATATATATGTACATATTTCCCCCCACCCCCCCTCAAGGCCTTGTCACTGGCATCCAAGAGAGTTGGCTGGTGTCATTCGTCAGTGTGGTGCTTCTCTCCACCCCCAGATCTCTGCTTTGTCATTTGACAATCCCATGAAGGTCGTGATATTGAGTAATAATGGTAACATAGGTCAAGAAGATATTCCGGTCCCCTGCCTCATGAAAGCAAACACCTCACGGGAGAAGCGCTAAGAAAACAGCAAGAGCAAATCAAGACACTCTTATTTTCAGCAAAATAAAAATAATAATAAAAAAGCACGTTTGGCAGCATTTTCTGTTTAGCTATTTGCTCAGCTTCATTTCCACCCTGTGCATCCGAGCAGCAGTGCAGACTGCCCGCCGCATCCAAGCCAGCCCTCCGTGACCCCCAAACCGGCCCTGAGGACACGCCGCGGGGGATTCTCGGGCAGGTTACCGCGCCCCTCTCATCATCCGCAGCGTCCCCGCGCCCGCCCACCGCGGAACACGCACACGACCGACCCCCGCTCGCGCGGCCTGCCGGGGGAGGCCGCCGCCTCCCGCCGCGGCCTCTCAGCAGCCCCTCTCACGGGCGGCCACGCACTCCCGAGGCCGTGGCCTGGGGCCGGGCAGCGCGGCAGGGGCCGCGCGGCTCGAGCAGCGCGGGGCGCCTC
>PTEX01000551.1:0-40214 GCA_003342815.1 Eudromia elegans | reverse complement strand
ACGGGCCAATGAGGGCAGGGCGAGGAGGAGGTCTCACGTGACGGCAGCCGGCGGCCGTTGGGGGTGTGGCGGGCGGGAAGAGCCGTTGGCCGTGAGGGGAGGGCGGGCGGCGGGGGTCGTCCCGGGGCGCCTCCGTGGGCGGGCAGGGCGGCGGAAATGTCCGCTGGCGGTGACATCGGCCAGGGGACGTTCAGGAGCTGTGAGTCACCCTGCTCGGAGCCGCGACGTCGAGCTGAGAGATGTCAGCAGCCACGAAAGCAGGCGGCTCGTCTTCCGGAGCTTCGCTGTGCATCTTGCAGGACTGTTTAATAAATTGAAGAAAAAAACCGATATGGATTCTCTTTTGGGTTACTACACGTTGATAACTAGTGCTGCAAGAAAAACTGCTAGTGTTGCAAGACCCATGGCAGAATTGCAAAAGCTGATATTGCTGACTAAAGCAAACAATAAGTTAACTAGGGAAATGTTGCAGAGAAGCGGCCTCCTCAGTCTCCAGGGAATAGGTTTTTCTTTGTCCTAACTCCCTGCTAGCGGTAGCTGTCGAAACTCATGGTATTTTGTGGACACTAGTGTCTGACAAGCGGGATCTGACAGTTGCTGCTTGGTAATATTTTATGTGACATCTGATTCAGCTCTTCTGATGGACCTTTTTTATTTTTTTTATTACTTCAGTGAGCATGCAGGAGTCGTGTTATGGATACTAGCAACACCACCTACTAAGGTGTGATAGATGGCAAGTGACTTAGTTGCAGCCTGTAATTATCTGCATAGGAGCTCAGTTTTGGTAGCAGGTCTGAGCTTGTTAATATAATTCCCAGAAAAAACACATATCTTATGTACTCTTGTGTATACAACCATATATTGCATTTGTGTATAAATTGTGCACAACTGCAGTTGTGCCTACACTTGTGTGTATATTCTTTGCTTGTTAAAACATGCCATACAGTGTTCTGAACTTATAACCCCGGACAGAGATAGCGAGAAGAGCCTGAAGTCTCTAGGCATCCAGAGAGGGAGGTAGCAATACCATGACTGGCATTTATGCATGTAACACTACCTCACCTATGTAAAATTTATAAAGATCATGGAGTTACAGAAGCCTTCCGGGAGGTACAACTCTGCCATTTGCTTGGGTTTGTTGGAGCAGTGTCTGTGTGTCACAGATCTGGAAAGGGAAAAAAATGGCAATGACACCAACCTATGCCATTTCCATAATGTGAAGCCGTCACTCAAGCAGGGATATCAGGAAGAATTTTAGCAGAAATTGTGTAACAAAACGTATAGAATCGGAGAGCAGCTCATCAGACCACAGTGTATTCTTTATTCACTGACATTTCTTAATCAATGTTTGAAGAGAACACTGCTTTCCTGTGGTGTTTGATTTTTGATACAGGAGAGTCATTATTTGCAGGGTTACAAGCGGGCATGGTTCCAAGGAAGCTGTGTGCAGGCAAGGGAAGGGTCGAGTTAATACCTTTCCCTTAAGGTGATGCCAGGCAGTACAGGCTGAGGTAGTTCTAAATGAGCTAGCTCAGTAATGAAACCGGAGTACCTGAAGACTCAGGGTACTCATTGACTCTGTAGAATCTAATTCTATCAAAGCTGAATTTGGTTCCCCAAATATTGAGTTAATGAAGATTGCACTTGTTCTGTGCTCCCCATGCAATGTGAACTGCTGCAAATGATTCTCCTGTCCCACAGGCAGCTTTTTGACTAAATGAGTTTGAATGGCAATTTTCCCCATCTCTGCATCCCACTGGTTCTTTCTTTGTTTTTTTTTTGGGGGGGGTGGGGATGGTGCTGGGAAGGAGGCAGTGAGAGCCAACCTGGTAGGTAGGGTTTGTTGTGGGTTTTGTTTTTTTTTTTTTTTTTTTTAATCCCAGCAAAATGGACAGATGCTGGCAATTAAATTCTGCTCTTTCTGGATGCTTCTTTTTTACTGACCTCAAGTAAAGGGCAAAATGTGACTGCATCAGCCTACTAAAGCATGTGACACCATGTGAATTAACAAGTAGGTGCCAGATATCCACGTGTCTTTCCATGCTGCATGTCAGTGGCAGAGAGCACTCAGCAGTCTGAATCCTGCCCTTCCTTACTGATGTCTGTCCTGCGGGAAGATCCCAAGGGAAACGTTTAGACTCTGCCTAGAACAGGTGTACCTACAAAGCATTAAAGGGTGCCGGGGTGGTGAGTCATGCTGTCACGCATTCCCTTTCACCTATTGGGAACATTAGCAGTATGTGTGAGAGGGCACACACTTGCACATGGCAATAAATGCAGTCGCCCTTACCAGCCTAGAGAATAAACACAAATAGATCATGACCTTGACAGCCAGTGTCCTGAGCTTGACATAAATCGTCTGCAGCTCCCATTCACAGGGAGCCTTTCTATAGGTCTAGCAGAAGTAGATTAGAACAAACAATTCCATGTTCCAGATCCTAGGTTTATTTTGGAAAGTGTCCACATGCAGTACTCTGGCAGCTTTGGGCAAGAACAGTTTTATTGTGAAGCTGTAGCTGCAGTGATGCAATATATGCCTTGCAGGATGTGTTTTACTTCTAACCTGATGTCAAACAGTAGTTTTCCCTGAATGTCATTTTATATTTAGGATCATTCTCGCACTGTTCAAGCTCTGAGCAATCATTTCTGCATTGCTCTTGGCTATCTGGTGGGCAGAAATAAAACTTGGATTAAATAAATTCACATCAAAAGAACCTTATACTGAAAACAGTTTGAGAAGTAGGTTTGAGGTCAACAAATATTTGTATTCAGCTGAAGATGGGAAAATAAGAGTGGTTTTTTTTTTTTTTTTATAGCTAAATATTATTATATAGTTAAATAGTATTCTTGGGACCAAAAATGAATAATTCACAGGAATATGATTTTATTTTTCAGAGATACAGTAGATGCTCTTCTGTGTCAAAATTCTTAACTCTGAGATGTTTAGTCTTCTAGGTTCCATGCAAAAATTATGGCATCTTACTGCAAAATTTTCTCCTGAAAATAAAAGCACACTGCATAAAAAAAAGAAAAAAAATTAGTTTTCTATTGGTTTCCTAGAAACTGTTAGGGGTTTGTTTGTTTGTTTGTTTTGGGATTTTTTTTGCTATGCTTTTATCATTTTTATCAAAAAAATAGTCTAGTTCATTTTCCATAAACAGACAATAAAAAGCCAGTTTTCACCGGCTTATTCTATTCTTTATTTTCTCTATATATTCAGCTTAGTAAAGGCAAGGCAGTTGAGTTCATACAGTCTTATTTTTGCACAGGACCAGTGGATGTTTCCAAAAATAAGTTTCAGTGATAAAGCTGTGCATAGAGGTAAGATTAGGGAGAAAAAAAAAAAAAGGCAGCTTTAAATTGCTGATATTTGACACTCTTCTTTCTGAACTCTGTCTCAGAATTGAAAATTCTGTGATATTCACTCTAGACTCTGATTTTCATGCCCAGGTATCCAAAATGGCAGGACAGCAGTGAAAAGATAGACCAACAGCAGCAGAGGACTTGTACAAGAGTCCTTACTATACTGGCTTTAAACAGATTCTATTAATTTTTCAAGAACCTGAGCTCTTAAGTCACATAAAAGAATTGAAACAAAACGGAAAAAAAGTTTTATGTGAAAGTCATTATACCCCTGGAGAGTATCCAGAAGAGAATTGGAAATCAGAATGATGGTATTTGTTAAAATATAGCACCAAATATGTGTATAGTTTAAAGAAATATATTTCATTTTTAAAGAAATATATCTCACAATTTAGTTGCAATTTGGTTATTTCAGTTTGGGTAATTTCAGTGCAGAACTTGCAGTGCAACATCCTCGGAAATAGTATGGGGAATTTAGTATTGATTATTAGGTGATTATCTAGCTAGTTATTCTAGATAATTAGATAGTCCAAGGTCCACATATCAAAATTAGTCAACGAAGTTCAAAAGCTTTTGATGGTTTCTCCCTCCAAAACCTCTTGTAGTAGAGTAATGCTTCTAGTATTTTTTACTGATACAGAGAAAGGCTAAGAGCAGGTAAATTACTGAATAGTGGGCACGTGGCAAGTTTTCAACAGAGCAGGAGTAAAGGTCAGCTCTTCCTTAAGTCAAAAGTCACTTCTTACAAATTAGTAACTGCATTCCTGCTGACCTCAGATGGAACAAGACTGACTTATCTCGTAATAACCACCAGAGACAGAGAGTCTGACTCCAGATGATTCCATAGAGTAAGTTGGGCTAACAGTACATAGGTCCTAAAGGACCTATGCTTTTACCACCACCATCCCCGAACTTGGCTGTGCACAATTTCTGCTCATTGTGCAATGAGTCTAGTGTTTGTTGGACTTCTTGAGTTGTCTGAACTCATTAACATAGCAGAAAACAAACCCAGACAAAATAAAAGTGGGCTGAGTTCTGCCAAGAAACTGAATTGACTCATGTACTGTAATGAGTGCCAGAGCTGGTGCAAGAACAGTTTTCCACATCTAGGAGCATGGGAAAGGTTAAGAACAAGTAGGAGGTGTCGTGGAGCAGACTAAGGACAGGATCAAATATTCGTAAGCAGCAGGCTCTTAGATCGCCTCAGGTGCTCGTGGACCTTCAACCTCCATATCATTACATCAAGAGCTAGCTATCTGTCAGGAAATTCTGGAGATGCTAATGAATATCAGCAAAGACCAAACTACATAATCTGTACATTGCCATTTTAAATTTTACATATCTGTCAGGAAAATGATGTATCTCTATGTCTAGAGCTGATGGGAGACCTCAGCTATATAGAGGCTTTTTTGGAGCTTCTTTACACTTTGGTTAAAATCCTAAGCCAAAATTAAATTAGTTACTGGTAGCTGAAGTTCCTTGGGGTTGGTAGATAACATGTGAAGAGAGGCTGAGAGAGCTATTTCCTTTCAGAAACCCAAAACTTGACTGGACAGGCCCTGACCAACCTGGTCTAAGTGGACCTGCTTTAAACGGGAGATGAGACCAGATGGTCTCAGGAGGTCTCTTATAACCTACACGTTTCTGTGATTCTATGATACTTTTTTGAACCTCATGAGGTTCCTCTCTGCCTGTGTCTCCAGCCTGTCCAAATCCCTTTGGATGGCAGCTCACCCCTCTAGGGTATCAGTTGCTCTCTTCAGTTTAGTATTACCAGCAAACTTGCCGAGGGTGCAACTCTGCCCTTTCATCCAGGACACTGATGGATAAGTTAAAGAGTATCATATTCAGCGTTGATGTCTGGCATTGATCACAGCCCTCAGAGCTTGGCCATTGAATCAGTTATCCACCCACCTTGCTGTTCTCTCATCTAGCCCACACTTCATCAGCTTGTCTATATTTTGGGAGAGTGTTGAAAACCTTGCTGAAGTCAAGTCAGGGAATATTCACTGCTCTCCTGTCATCTACCAAGCCAGTCATTTCATTGTAGAAGGCAATGAGTGGGTAACTCAGCCTTTTCTATGTTCTTTGCCACCAGGGTCCCTGCCCCATAGAATCATAGAATGCTTAAGATAGAAAGGGACCTCTGGAGGTCATCTAGTCCAAGGCCTCTGCACACACAGGGTCACCTAGAGCACAGAATCTGTGGCACAGAATTGTGTCCAAGCAGGCTTTGAAGATTTCCATAGAAGGAGACTCCACAACCTCTCTTGGCAACCTGTTCCATGCTTTGTCACCCTCACCATCAAGAAATTCTTCCTTAAGTTCCTGTTGAACTTTTGATGCCTCAATTTGTGGCCGTTTCCTCTAGCCCTGTCGTTGGCCACCAGGACCACATTCACAGCATGACCACATTTCTGCTAGTCTTCCTTTTGCTATTGATGCCCTTACAGCAATCCTTCTTGCTGTCCCTGACATCCTCCACCAGATTAAACTTCAGATAGTGTTTGACTTTCCTAGCCCTCTCCCTTCGTTATCAGCAAAAATTCCTATATTCACCCCAGGTTACCTGCTCCTGCTTCCTCTTTTTCTACACTTTTGCCTCTTGAACACTTCAGTTTTATATTCATCCATGCAGGTATCTTGCCAGCTTTGTCTGAATTCCTACTCACTGGGATGGACATTTCTTGAGCTTGGAGGAGATAATCCTTGAATATTAACTAGCTTTTTTGGTCTCCTCTTCTTTCTAGGACCCTATGCCATGGGATTCTTCCACGAAGGTCTCTGGAGAGGCCCAAGGCCATTTTCCTGAAGCCCAGGGTGATGATCCTACTTTTTACCCTATTCCCTCCTCTCAGGATCCTGAACTCCACCTTCTTGTGGTCACTGCAGCCATGTCTGCACCTATCTCCTCATCTCCAACTGCCATTTGCGTATTGTCCTATCAACACTGTTCAGTGTTATGGAGCCCTCCAGCAGTGCTGTAGCATTTGAGACTACCCTCCACAAGAGATCCTGATAAACCCTGAATCCAGGATTGACCACTGCCTTTATAAGGACTGAAGAGTCTCCAAGCATCCTTTGTGAGAAGCCTACTCTCGTGGAGTTGGGGGGAGTTTGGGATCAAAACCTAGATCTCTAGGAAAAGGGGAACCCCTGATGTCAGAAATAGCCCTGGTACTGAGCCTTTTCTTTCTGAGGGAAGGAGGGACAATGTTTTTGTTTTTCTGAAAGGCCAGACTGAGACATATAATGTTTGAAGTGTGGCTGGAAAGGGCTCCTGGACAGCAGATCCTGCAGAGTAATCTGAGGACACACAGTGCAAGTCCAGGAAAAGTTTTGCAACCCTTGTGCAGAAAAACTAGCTGATGTGACATAAATTTTTTACCAATGATGCTGCCAGAGCATTGGCTTGCTTATGTGGAAAAAAAAAAGGAAAAAGAAGAATATCTCAAAATCTAATTAATTAAACAAAACAAATCAGGGAAGAATAGTTCCTACTAATATAGCTGACCAAGAGAAAGGTGCTCTTTGTCAGCTAAGAGGAACTGAGGTTTTGATATAAACTGTAGAATACCCTGCGAAACGGGAGACGAGAAACATGAGGGAGCTGAAACCTATCTAGGAGTTGTTAATATGGGGAAAAGCCCAATCACACGAAGAGAAAGTGGGTATGTGGACAGTTCCTCTAGGGCTGAATTTGTCATTTTGATGGTTTATTGTATACTTTCTGAGGATGTGCAGAGACAATGTATTTATATCATTTAAACATTAGCTCAAGATAGCTAATCTAAAGTCTCCATTTCCTGGTGTAATGGTGAAGATGAATGACACAAAAAGAAGAAAACCATTTGTCTGAAATAGCAGTCAGTTTAGCTCTTGTTGGTCCTCTCCTGATGGTTGCCCTCATTGGGGAAGGCAGGGCTGAAGCGCTCACAGCACAGTCTGCATCCGTCCTCAGGAACCAGCCTGACACAGCCAAGACAACCCAAAGTAATGTTAACTAACAGCCAATGCTACAAGACCCAGCTGGGTTACAACTCAGCCTCAAGTGCAGGGTACTACCAAAACCAAGTACCACTTCCCGCCTGTCTTCCTTTAGTGACAGTAAGCTAATATTTACACATGAAGGATTAGAGAGGACCAGAGAGATCTGTTCCTCATAGCTGGTTCTGAAGCAGATATGCTTGTGCAACTGGAGGGCTAGAGGTGTTTGCTGCAGTCTCATGTACACAATATAGAGATGGGTCCACCTAGGCTATCAGGCATAGGCCACACCAATAGGTTATTACACAATTCTATACGTCATCAAATTATGTGAGTTTTATGCACTGACTAAATGTTTTTCCATCTGCAGGCTACTATTTTTCTTTAATGCACTTCAAGATAGTTTCTTGATAATGTTTCCTAGGGTGGCTTCCTGAAAAATGCAGCATACTGTAGTCATTCATGGTATATAGGCTTGTTTCAAGGTTTTTGACAATGCCTTCTACTGAGTACTTGTTCATTAAAAGAATGTTTTTATATACCTGTGTCACAGCTATTTGCTATAAACTTCTGTCTAACTCTAGCAATGCCATTTTACTACTGCTACACTGATCTTCGTCATCTGAGTGTCTAGTGTTATGATTTTATCTATACATTATGAGGATTTTCTATTTATTTTGTTTGATTATTTTCATGTTTCACTCATAGAGGCTGAGAATTATGGTGAGAGGTGCCTAAATTATCTGGTTTGATCTACCTGTGTCTGTGAGTTGTCGCTGCAGGTATGTTAGTTTCTAGAGGATGAGCTGATGCTTCTGTGTAACTTAATAACATTCCAATTACTATAAAAGAGTAATCTGCTTAAATATACCCCTTATAGAGACAATTAGCACCAGAAGATATTAAAAGCATAGATAAAATCATAAGGCTAGATATTCAGATGATGAAAATCAGTGTAGCAGTGGTAAAATTCATCAAAATGTTATTGTACAAGCAGAAAAAAACTTCTAATGACATTGTAAGGTTTCTATTATTCTGAGATAAATTCATAGCTCACAGTTCATTCAGAATGAGATTATATTTATGATATAGTAACACTATAAAGAAATATAATTATTACCTGTAGCCTCTTCTACATGTTCATTTCTACCATATTATTTGGGAAAGGAAGTCAGCCTTTGGCACCACACTGTGCTCAGTTTGGTCTCGTGTGCTTTATAGGGAGTTCTTTCTGTTCTGTGTAAAAAATAGTTATCTTATCAATGACGAAGATCCTACTGCACTGTGACCGTGCATTATGTCTGTCTCCCACTGTTGAGTTCATCAAACACACTGCTAGGAAAATTCTTGCTCCCCCTGCAGTCAAAGGAAGCTTCTGCAGTGGTTTTAGAGAGAAAATGAGCTTAAAGTTTTAACATGAAAATATATTTTGCTTGAATATCTTTACTTGCTACTCTTGCTTAGCCACTTTATTTTTGTAGATGAAATAAATAGTGAATAGCTAGAAAAGCTTGCTTCCATGGCTAATGGCTTGTTTCGTACAGAGTTCTCAGATGGTGAATGGTGAAGCATGCAAGTCTGCTAAAATAAAAAAGGACAGAGAACACCAGAAACCTCAGATGCAGGTGAAATACAGGAAAGTACAATTCTAATTATTTCAGGCACTTCAGAGGAATATTTTAAAGCATGATCTAAACTTTGAAAATAAATTATATTAACAGTAAATAATTGTAATTATTTACTATACATAATGTGTATGTTGGATTTATAGAAACACATACATAATTTAGAATAATATTTCCACCTATTATGTTAAAAAATACTGTCATATACATAAAGAAGTCATAAAGTAGTAAGTAGATTTCTAAGGATTTAATTAATTTTCATCATGTAATTAAGTTTCGGAGGGAGCTCTGGATGTTATCTCAGTACCTTTTCCATAGAAGAGTTTTACATTTATGGACCAAACACTAAATCTGTAGATAGGTGCTGCTATGAAAAAGTGCTAAGCCTTCCTCATTCCTAACAAGATTTGAAAATGCTTCTTCTTGTATCAATACCTTGATCAAGGTTTACGTTTCTATTTAAAAATATTATTGACCCTAGTATATGAAAGAAAATAAAACCCATGTAGTCATATAAACAAAATCTTTCAGTTTAACAGTGGGAAGACTATAAATTATATAAATGAAAATATGACTAATTATTATGAGAAACTAGTTTGGAGAGCATCAAATGAATATTAAGATTATTTGAGCAAACGGAGCTTGTTCAAAACCCTCGTTCGTGCTAGTAGGAATACTGAAGCAGTGGAAGATGCAAGCGTTCAACTCTCTGAAGGTACCAGGAGAAATTACTCTGACAGCACATGGGATCATTTATTCAGTAGAAAGAGACAAGTTACTCTTGTCGATCACTTTTGACAAATAGCAGAATTAAAACATGCTTTTATTTATTCAAAGCAAAGCAGCTGTATTATTCAAGACTTTGCAACTATTCATTTGTGATTTGAATTCTTTGGGTACAATTTTATGTTATACTGTGTAATTTCTTTGTTACTATTGATCCCCTGTTACTGCGTCCATTTAGTGAGAAAATAAAATGCAATGTTTCAGGTCACTAAGTGTATTTTTTTTCTAATATTCAAGGGAAAAATAATCAAATTTAGGTATGTTATTCCTTAAGTTCGCGCTCGTCTCTGCGGCCGCCCAGCGCCTGCCTGCACCAGGTGATCCCGGCGCGCAGCAGGAATCACACGGCAACCCCCACGGCCTGGGAGGGAGGACTTAATCACGGCATAGCAGAGCTAAGCATTGGACATTTCACATGTTCTAAAGTCAGTTTAGCGCTGTGTATTTGACAAGTAATGGAAGGTGGGTTTTTTTTTAATCAAAATGAATTAAGTCAGAGTATATATTTTTAGCTTGGAATATTCATTCTATTCCTTCTGCAATTTTACATGCCATTCTCAGTTCATTTTCCTTACAAGGCGTAGTGTCAGAGGGTACCTGGAATGTGCCCTGCAAAAGGGACTCCAAGGGTGGAGCGTCTGTGTCTTATCAGGCCTTATCAAATATGACTTCTTCTAAGGTAAGGAGGCCCAGACTGCCACGTGCCAGTAACCACGAGCCTTGGGCAGCACGTGAGTGCAGTGACCTCCTGGGACCTGATGTAATGAAGTGACGTGGGATCCTCCAGCCTGCAGCTAGAAGAGCTTCATGAATTCCCAGTGGCTTCAGAACAGACATTTTTTGGAGGCCTGGGCGAAGTTTCCTTCGCTGCAAACACACCCTGCTGGGTGGTTGGAACTTAACACACGTTTCCCCACTTGAGAGAGTAAATTCCCACAGAAGCACTTCAAACAGCAACAGGGATAAACTAGGTGCTCTGAGGCAAACTGTCTCCCATCTCCTATCTCTTGTGTTAGCTCCTGGGAACTGCAGCCCACCAGCACATCCTGACTCTGCCCATAGCTGCAGGGGCTGCAATGCAGGCTGCTCGTAGTGCCCTTTCTAAGGAGCCATACCTGGGGCAGGAAGTGTCTGTCCCGCAGCCGCGCTGTGGAGCTGGTCCGACCTGCCCAGCTCATCCGGAGTAGGTCACGTTGCCTGGCGGGGAAGCGAGGAAGAGAACAGCCCGAGCTGCTGCTCCTCCCGGACAGCTAAGGCAGCCGGGCAGTCACCCATCAACTTCTGAAGGTCAGGAGAAGGGGCAGGATACCCAGAGAGCTCCAGCTCTGCGCTGGGCGCGCACCTGAGATGGTGCAGGAGCTCTGGGAGTAGCTCAGAGACAACTCCGAACACTTCAACTACAAACAAAACAAAATGGAACAGCCCAAGCCCTAAGGGCAGCGGGCAGTGTGGGGCTTGAGCTGTCCCCTGCAGCTGGCCTAGCCAGCCCTTGGGGCTGAGGAGAAAGCAAACGTCCCCCTTTAGGGCATAGGCAGCCCAGAACAACCCAAAGGCGTGAGCCCTGCCCGGGCGCAGCAGTAACTAACATGGGGTGAACAGTGCTGTGTCCCGGTCCAAGGCTGCATGCAAAGCGTGGAGGCGATTGCATCAGGCCTGCATGCAGAGCACACGTGGGGGAGTCCTGGCCGTTGTGAAATGTCTCTTAATTACTTGTAACAGTAAATCCACAGCAGCATGTGAATTGCTGCTCTGATGCTAGGTGCTCATCTGTTCACGGTATCTGGGTGTAGATAAGGATATTACAGCCTTTTTCCATACAGTTTGGCTGACTCAGCATGAAAAGCTGCTTAGGTGGGTGATGATACTGGTGTCCATAGTGAGGTGACACAAATACTAAACAACTTTCATTTCTGATAATGCACCCAGGTCCTTCTCAAAGGAAATCTTTACCAAACCATTAATTACCTGGTGCAAAACAAAGGATAAACAGCAGTTTAAAGAAAACCACACTAAAAAGGACCCACCTCATCTGACCTCACCCAGGCCTATGTTCTCAACAAGAAAAATATCAACATTCATGAGAAATACAAACCCCTTAGTGTGGGGTTAGATCTTTCAGCTTAGGGGGTACTCTTCCCACTCTTCCTAGCTTCATTTTTGCTTTTCTTTTCTCCAAACCTTCATTAAATTCAGAACCAGGTCCTGAATTGGCTATGGTTGCTGACTGCTGATGAATTACAGAATCTCTCTGCTCTTTTTGGTTTATTAAAGTCATCAGTGAAACTCTTCCAAGATTGTCTTTTACTATGGAAGTGAACTCCTTTGGCCCATGGTCTTCTTTGGTTGGCTTTGTCTTTCCAGTTAGATGCTTTTGGATAACTGGAATCACGGAAATTGCTTCCCTCTTGCGTAACTAAATCCACAGAGACTGTCTTGTCTTTCCCGGAAGTGTTACGTGCGATAGTCCCAGCTCTCTTGGCCTCTCCTCCTATGACGGAGACTCCAATTTCTTAAATATCCTTGTGGCCCCTTGCTGGACTCACCCAGGTGCTCCCCATCTCTCCTGCACTGCCCAGGCGCCCAGGCCTGGACCAAAGCGGCCTCACTAATGCAGAGCAGAGAGGGGAGAACCAGCTCCCTCCACCTTTGGCAACGCTCTGCCTGATGCAGCCACTTTCTGTGTTAGCAGAGGGAACTGACAATTTTATCTGTGTTGTTCCCGCCCCTAGTATTTGTTGCTTTTTCTTTTATACTGAAAGTCAGAAGTGCTGTTGCCCAAGAATACCCAACTCTGACAAAACTACAGGCAGTGGTTTTCTGGGATCTAGTTTATATGGAGCAAGGTGCAGGAGAGCTTTCTATTATGGTCCTGCTAAAAGTACTCCGTGAGATGAACTACTACTCCTTTTGCTGCTTGCACATTCCCCCTAAAATTCATATTGTAAATCTCTTGATAGTGGCCAAATTCAGTTTAATTTTCAGTTTATTTTCAGTTTAATTTGGTAATGGTGGATTTTGGCTAGTTGAAAAGAATATTTTCCATGGAAAAAGAAAAGAACAGAAAGGAAAGATGTGGAAGTCATCGTCAGAATAAGAGACAAAATCAGAGATTTGGGAAAAAAAAAGCACATAATTCAGCTAGCAACCACTGGATGGCTCCACCTGGGTAGCACAGATATTTGCCCACTAAAGCTGGCATAACTAGACCACTGCAATACCTCTAATACCTCTTGCATTTCTTTTTTTTTTTTTTTTTTTTTTTTTATGGAGGACGCACTTTGATACACTATCAGCAAATTCCTTGCAAGGAGCTTATGCTGCTGTGATTTTAATATATTGCACTGAGATATAGTAAAAAAAAAATAAAATGAAGAAGAGGAAAAAAATCCATCTATTGTACAATCCCATTTCTAGTAAAAAAGCTCTTTGCTTGACATCCTAAAGCCTCACTACTAGAGGCTAGTTGTCACTGAACCAAGAAGTACATTACCAGCATGAGGCATGGTTTATATTTAACACAGACTCAATAAAAGCATCAGGATTAGATTATGCATCATATGGGAGAGTTATTTGGTGCAGGGGGGAGGCATTCCAGCCATCTTACTGCCTTTATATATATCAGCTGAAAGTTTTATGTTATGATTAACTAGTTCCCACTTGAGAATGGTGCAGAAAGCTGAGGTTTATCCCTCAGCCACTGTGGAAGCCTAACCAATGGAAATCTGGGAAGAAAAACACCTGTATACTGCTGAGTTGGTCTGGCTGAGGAAGAGTCTTCCTCAGGATGCGGGCAGGTAAACAGCAAGGCAGGTAAATATCCTCCTGTTAGCTGGGATTTGCGGAGGCTTGGAGCTTACTGAGGGTGCACACCTGCTGAGAGGAGAAAGCAGAGCTCACCCAACACCAAAAAAATGATCAGAAAAAGGGCCTCAGGGGAAGGAAGCCAAGAGGGAACTGCCCTGTTTGAAAGATTTAAATGAAAGGTGGGAGGACACTGCAAGTGGCACATAGGTTTCCTCACAGGCCTACTGGTTAGACTTATCACTAGCCTAATGATGATGCCTTTCCATCTGGTGCAAAAGATGTAATTAGCTGCTACTTAACTGAGTAGGCAGATGTGAATAATCATGTCAAACTTGTGAAGCAAAGATTGAATTATAACATCCTGTGTTCAAAGCAGATATGATCCCAGCAGCAGGAACTGACCTGGCACTATGGAATTGAGATGTAGGCTCAAGCACTTTCTTATCCTGCAGGAGCCACTTGGCAAGGCAGTGATCTGGGGTGGCTGCTTTATTTGTTTACCATCTGAAATACTCATTTTGAACACTCACTTTTGCTACATCTACTGTGGTTTACAAATAAAAGAAAGACAATTAAGAATAATTTTTCACATTGTTTTTTGTGATGGTTGATATGAATTCCAAGCATTGAAGTAGGCTGGCTGCAAATGTAAAGTCTTAAACAAAACTAAAAATAGAGAGAAACCACAAAAAACCCACAAAACTTTTACTTTGTATATACATATTAAAAAAAAAATGCAACGTACATACAAAAGATGCACTTGGTTGAGGTAGAGTGGAGAGGGAAAAGAAGTCATTGCTAAATTTCCTTGTTGCAAATGGACTTTTGAAAAAGGGAGTAGGCCCTACCACAACATAGAAATCCTATGAAAGGGAAAGGACTGGTGTTGTTGGATTCTGGAAAGCTTAAAAAAATTGCACCAAGAAGACCTAAGAAGACCTGGAAGGTGCAAAGACAAGCAGTTACCGTTGCTGACAACCCGTTGGGCAGAGCTGACTGGTGAGATGGGGAGGAAGGCGCTTCATCGCCGGAGGAGCAGCTGCCTCTTGCCCGCTGCCCAGTGCTCCACAGAGCTGCGGGCTCCTCTCTGCCCTCCTGTGCTTCAGTGTGACCGTAGCTAAGCATGTGCCTACGTATCTACTGCCCATGTATCCATACATTGTGGACCACCTTTTATACCCATTATAGTTATTAAGGCTGTAAAAAGGTGGTTGGTGGTATTTGGGTATTTCTTTTTCTTTATGATGCAAAATTATCCCCTTCTAAGTTAAGGTATTGATTAAGGAAGAAAGAAAGGAAGAAAGGACGAATGGAAGAAAAAAAAAAAAAGGAAGAAAGGAAGAAAGGACGAAAAGAAGAAAGGAAGAAAGGAAGAAAGGAAGAAAGGAAGAAAGGAAGAAAGCAAGAAAGCAAGAAAGGAAGAAAGGAAGGGCTTTAGATTTTTGGCAGGCCCTGTCAATGGAAACAGGCAAGCAAGCCAAGCAGCCCAGGGTTTGATGTTTTACAGGCCACTTGTGATTCAAAGTCTGCAGGCTAAATAACAATGCGTATGTGCCCGTATATGGTTGTGTGGGAACTCGCAGTACACTCTCTGGTATCACTTGCAGAGGAAGGTGCTTTATTCAGAAGGCACTAGAGTAGCTTTATTTAAGACCTTTATATATACAGATGAAACAATGTGACCACTGAAGGTTTTAAAAAAAGACTTATGAAAGACATTAGGTTGAAACTGAAGAGAAACACTTCTGAATTGTGTCAAGGCCACTCTTAGTATATTTCTTTATGTAAATTGATGAGAAGAGAGAAGAATATGAAATAAAACAACTTCATTAACTGATTATTTATTACTAATAAAGTCTTATAATGGTAACGTAACATGGAATGTCTTCAAGATACAAGTTGAATACTCCCATCTTTTCTGAATGAAAACTCTCTTTGGCCTTGGAGAATTTATCATAATTTTGTTGGATCAAAGGCTTTGCTTTTCTTCTTGGCTTGCACATAGTTTGAAGCTATAGAAATAACTGCATATAACTAAAAGGTTTATCTGAACCACAAAAGAGAGAAATAAGAAAATTGTATACTTTTTTGGGGGGGATCAGAAACAGCATGTAGCGCAGTAAATAGCTCACTATTATGTTGTCACATGAAGTACAAGAACCATACTTTAATACAATAAGAGGTCAGGAAATATGTGACATCTACTTCGGCAGATAACCAAAAAGATTAGTGAGCATTTTGCGTGGTGAAAGGAACATGACTGAAAGGAATCAAAATATCTCTCTTGTCATATTGAATAAAATAAATATAAAATAGGCCCTGATCCTAAGGTGTTGTATTTAACCTTTTAATTTCAAAAAAATTAGTTGATGATATGTGCTTAGCAAATGTGGGTAGAATGAAAAATTTTGGTAGCATTCTGTGTACATGCCTGCTTGAGTACTTAGAGAAAAGACATTTATTTTCTGCACTTACTATTAATAATGATTTTACCATAGACCTATGCAATATTTTTCAAATACAACCCAAATTTTTTCCCTACAAGTGGCAGACAGTAGCCTTTGCACTGTTTGACACAATAGGGCAATGTTAGGCATAAGGGTTTATCCTGAAGCTCTGCTGTAGAGTCCGCAGCTGCAGAGAAGGAACTTCAGCCTTCTCTCCATGGTTGTAGCACTGCAGCATTATCATTCACATCACACCGAGCCGCACTAGCATCGTCACCAGTGCCAAGGTTTACTTGGTGAATGAGCAATTAACTCTAGTACTAGCCTATAGAAGGGAACATCCATAGGGCTCTGCAGTTTTGTTTATGTCAGCAAATAGTGTATAACTTTTGGAGAACATCTGGACAGCTAGAGATTTGGTGGTGAAAGCCTACACCCATGGTAGGTTCCATGCTCTGGAGAGGTTTTTTTGGATTAGTTCTAGTGGGATCTTGTGATTGCCCGTGAGCAGTTAGTTAATTTTAAGCATGGTCTTGGCCTGTGTCCTCCTGTTTACCTTCATCCAAAAGGAGGTCTTTTTACTTGCTCTAAGACTGGACTGTGAGGCAAAACAAAGCACAGTGAGTGGGTATGACTGGGAGGTTTGCTTTGAACTCAGAAACTGATATAGGTGTGCTACAGGCCAAAAGCAAAGCAGTCTTGCAGACACAGCTCTCTCCTTTGGGCTAGAAGGAAGGTGAGAAAGAAGGAAGGATTTTGGTAGGGGAAGGGAGGAGGAAATGACAGCAACACATTCTTGATATGTTGCACTCACCATGGCAAAGCACATCGAGAAAAACAAGTCTGGCCTTCGACACTGAGCTGCCCTTGTGGATTAATTGAATGATGCCCAGGGTACTGAGCTTGTCCTGCCTTCTCAGAGCTATTGCCCCTGGGGTCACAGCGTTTCCTAGGGTTTGTGCAAAAGGGTGCGGGTGCCATTCGCTGTCTTGGATCATCACCCTGTTTATCCAGTTCTGAATCTGTCCCTCTGAGTGCTCTACTCCAGTGATGCATCACAATGTGACCAGTTGTATAGGACAGTATTTCTTAGCTGAGGATAATCCTTTCAGGGTCAGGAGTGAAAGTGAACAAGGTCACTGGAATAAATACCTATAGCCAAAGTGATGCACTTTGTATGATGAGAAATGACAGTTCTAAATCTCTCTTCCATAGGAGCTGCAGGGCAGGAATACAAACACTGTTTTGCTTCCTCTAGAGTACTGAAAAATTTTCAAATGCATAACTGGGAAAAGAAAAAAGACTATCTATTTTTTCATAATTCTAGGTGCCTAAAGCTAAGTCTTAAATCCAGAGCCAGGTGTCTATATAAAGTACATTGATTTTTCAGTTTTTCTGTGTAGCTGCAATTTTATGGCTGTGGAATCACTTTGTACTTTTGAAAATTTGCTGATTTGTATTTTTTTAAGCATGGATTTAGAAGATTTAAAATATATTCTGATGACTCTCTGAGGGCTTTTACAGGATTGCCTTTAGAAACTATCAAAATTATTTTCCAATAGTTTAACTAGAAATATTGAAGTCTTTTATATATATATATATACACACACACACACAACTCTATGGATCTACAGAAGAGGAAAGAAACATTTGCTAATAATTTCTTGCTTGCTTCAAATCTCTGTTCTTAAGAGAAAAAAATCTGCATTGCCTATGGACTAATGTACATCCATGCCTTGATTGATACCAATTTTTGCAAATGATTTTGCTAGAAACATTGTGCTACAACAAGCTTTTTTAGCTGCCAATGTTCTGTGCTTCTGAGAAAGACAAAAGAACCAAGAGCTCCTTAAAAATAATGTTAAAAAAAAAAGATAATCAATTGCTCATATTTCTGTGGTGTCTGGATGCCTGATGATGCCAGTTTGAACAACTTTAGGTATCCTGTTAAGAGTAATTCAAAGGATCCAGCTGCATCCATTGAACGCTGGATGTCCTCTGTCCTTTGAGGATATTCCATGCATGAGTCTCGAAGCCAAACTCGCCACGTAGTCACCCCGTGCCTGGCAAGTGACCTCCCACTTGCCAGAGCTACTGCGGTGCAGGGCCGCGCTGGGACAGGCTGCCCGTGTGGAGGTGGCAGGTGGTGAGGCTACAGAGAGCATGGGAGCCTGGCCCTCCTCACAACTGCCTAGCAAAGGTCACGTAGAAATCCCAAAAGCCAAACCAGACGGAGCTGCGGCGCTTTGCGGGAACGGATGTAGGAGGGTGTAGCACAGGCCTTAAGAGATGTAAGACAACAAAGTTGGTCTTTTCTGCTTTGGGCATTTCTGCTTTGGCACATCAGTCTTTGTATCTATGTGCCTTTGTAATCTTGACATGTCTATTTAATAGGTATCTTGCTGTTTCAATTAAAAAAGAAAATGATAGAAAACGGATGAAATGGGGCACAGCATAAATTGTTAAACTTTTAGTAATTTATTAGCAATCACCAAGAACACTGTAGTTGTTTAACTTGCTAGCTTTTCTCTATATAGTTAATAAAGAGAAGTCTGGCTGCAAAGGCCCAGTATGTTGCAATCAGCTAATTTAACAATACCCAGTTTCACAACAAGGTTTCATTTAGGCATAAAAGAGGAAGTAAGTCAAGCATGCTGCTGCATAGTCAGTTATAAAAACCCTCTTCTCTTAAGAGACCTTCTTTCTGTATTTCTACTCCAGAAATCAAACACATATCATCTTAGAAGTATATTTAAAAATATCAATAAAGACAGAACATTGCATTTTGGGGTAGGACAGACTTACAGGAAGCCTTAAATTATTTGGAAGAGAGACTTTCTGTACATGGTCAACTGCTGTATCTCCGGAGGTAAGAACTTAAAATATATCTTCTACTTTATAAACATATGAAAGTGTTGCTCTTGCTTATTGGTGTGGCTTGGTCTGTTGCTCTGAGACCACAACTTGTGCCTGATAAAAGGAAGTTTTTTTTTCTGACTTTTTCTGACCATCTTGAATGCAATGTATGTTCGCGCATACATCTTGACTATCTTGATTGCAGTGTATTCAGACTCTGTCCACATGTGGTTTCTACTGAAGAAATGAAAAGTATAAAAAAGGAATGAAAAGCACTGTGCTCTGTCCTACAGATCAAGCCTAGCAAATCATGGTATAAATAGATCTCAAAAATATAAAGAAAAAAACCCCCACAAAACCTGATCTTCAAAAATACTTCAAATACTTTCAGAAACACATGATAAATAATGTCTATTTTGGAATCCTTTAAGAGGAGTCTTGCTAGTTGTATTGCTTTCATCATGATTATGGCATTTCTATTGGCCTTTGTGTACATATTGACACATTGTCCAAACCATGTCTTAAGTGGAATACTTTGTAGTTTAAAAATAAAAACAGTACCATAGACAGTAATGCAGGTGTCATACATTAAAAAACATTCTTTTTTTAAAAAAAAAGACAAGCTTTTCTAAATAAAAAGTGATGGTCAGAAGTAGAGAAAAGGAAATGTTCTGGTATTTTCAGAGCAAATTATTGGTGTACACACACACCAATGTAAAGCCCCCTGTCAGCTTTCCCCCTTTCTTCCCTACCACCCAAAAGAAGTATGTGACATGAACATCTCAGTGCTACTTAGTGCACCAATTCCCTCACTCTTTCTGGGAAACCTCGTCAGACTTTTCAGTGTTTCTTGCTTTACCATTTATTCTTTTCACTTCTGGAAAGTGCACTCTCTTCTGTAGCAGTGCACGTGCATTTTTCCCTTTGTCTGTTCAGATAAAATTTATTTCAATTGAAATCGTTCAGTCATAAAAACTGACAACTCAAAGTATACTCAGAAATACAGAAATATGATTCCCATCCCAGAAAGACCCGAAATGCAAAAGTATCATGTAGCCAGCTTATCCTTGCCACATGGGGACTGGTATTTTTCTGCCTCATGTTTCACCTTGTTGCTTAGAATTGCACCTATTAAATGTAAAATGCTGTTGTATCAGAATGAGGGGCCTTAAAACCAACTTTGTACGGATATAGTTGATTAAGGAAAGCATGGGAAATGACAAATCAGATACAAATGTGAGACGCAAGAGATTCAAACAGAATAGGGTAAGAAATTACTTAAGAGCTCAGGGAGCTGTATTTATATAGATTTCATTTTATGGAAGCTTTTCTCTAGAAACTCCACTTATTAAAGATATATCCACATTCAAAAAATTATTTTTTAAGGAAAACAATCATCTGCTCGCAGACATAATCAGTTAATATGATTAACCATCAGTTAAGCATCATTAAAAAGGGGTAAACACTAAGAAAAGTCAATATTATGATAGAGGGATAAATGATATTGTGATCTTGGTGGGCAAGGAGATCTCTGCCCTTTATTGCTTCCTTCGGCTCACCGTGTCCGGAAACACAGGATTATGACACTCCCAACCCTCTTCTATTTGTTTCCCTAAACAACCCCAGCTTCCTTTGTGGTAGTGCCACTCCTAACTGCCCTGGGACTTTTGAGCTGTTGATACAGAAATCAAGAGGAGGAGCTCACGTTTTCTTCTCTGCAAGGATAGCAGAACCCCAGTTTGTTAAAGATAAATGTTGGAGTGGGCAGTAAAGCTCTCACCTGCTGCTGCTATGAAAGACCACACTATATCCCAGGGATCCCAGATTTTCTATAGTGGCAGCAGAGGAGAAGGAGAAACATGCAGCAGGTAGAGCTGGGATGCCTGTGCAGAAGCCTCACTTCAGTAGTCCTCTGCTGTGGGCAAAGTGCGCTGACTCCTGTCTTAAAGAGTAACCTTGCCTAATGTGGTTCAGACTCCAAAATTAGTAGATTTCCAGCATGAAGGAAAGCCTAGACTCATCTATTTGCATATCTTGTTACACTTTCTTCTTTACTCAGGATTTCCCCGCTCATAAGGCTGCCTGAGGGTTGTTTTGTTCCAGCCCTGGTGGAAAGTAGAGCCCAGTTCTGCAGTGTGAGTGGGCTCAATGCTCCAGCTGCCCTGCTTGCCCTGGAAACTCCTTACCCCCACGACCTGAACCCTCAGATGGATCCCAAAGCTAACTGAAGGACTTTGTGTGTAAAAATGGGGAAAATGTACCACAGATGGATCCATCCTCAAGACAGAGAGACTTTACCATCTAAAGTTGTCAGCAAGAACTTAAGCAGTAACCTGCAGTATCATTTGAATTCTGACAACAAACAGCACAATGTTAATGTCACTGAGAGCTTTACTCAGGCAGCCTAAAGCCATGCTCTGTTCAAAGGGACCTCTTTTGGGAGATTTTCATCCCCTCTGCAATTCAAAGAAAGTCCCTCTTACCATCAGAGTGCACTCCTAGCTTTTCATATTTTTCAGGCTTTTGTGCAAGATACACATTTATTGTATACTTTGCTTATCCTGATCCAAATATGTCCATGGCATTTGCTTGCTGCCATACTCTGATCTTAGGTCTTCATGCAGACATTTTCACCTTCTTGAAGCCTTATATCCCAGAAAATTTGCTACCATTGGCATATACTTGGCAATACTACTGGCTTTATGTGTTCATTCCAACTCAGAGCTTTCTTTCTACTGAAGATCTCAAAGCCCCAGAAAAGTTAAGGGAATTAAGAGCACAAAGTGCTAAAGACTGTGTAAGATAATAAAGGCTGAATAATAAACCCCTTCTTTTTCCTTCAATTTATTCATACAGTGTGTAGCCCACACAGACAGTAGCCATCTAAAGAAAAATCCCCAATTTCACCTCACATGCAAAATGCATCACATGAAAGTTGTAGACCAGACTGTTTTTTCTATGTGTAATGAGGTTATGTGATTTTTTCAGGAAAAGGAAAGCAAATATAGTTGAGTTGAAGGTGTATAAGATCCAAAATGTTAAAAGGCATTATCTATTATCTATGCACTTAGAATATTGTGTATCTACATCTATACACACAATATGGAAGCGACATTAAGAAGAGACTGGACGTGAGAAAGAATGAGGAAACAGTCATCCTTATGCAAGATTTGAGGCTGACCCACTGCCATTGGTAGTGAGGCAATAAAAACTTTCCTCTATGTGGCTGTATATCATGAGGCCCAGAGAAGAAAGACAGGCACATCTCTTCTGCATCCTGGCTCTGATCAGAACTCCAGTTCTAATTCCTTGCAGAGCTGAGAATATTATCAGATTAGAGTAAAAGTCCTTGCCAACTTTAGAGGAGAAGCTAGTAACTTACTCAACCAAAGAGGTGAGTTTTGAGCATGATGTGAGCCTGAGCTTTTTGCATTTCCCAGTTCTTTTGTTTCCACTGCTGCCTCCGACTGCATGCTCTAAGCTCTGAAAATAAGTGCTGCAGAACGCAGCGCGAAGAAATGAAACCAAAAGTTTCATTTCCCTAATGTATCACCTTATGACAAGAAACAACATACATCTGGGTAGCAAAATGAAAAAAATGTCACATGCTACCTGAACACAAATGTCTTTTTGTAATGTTAGTTAAAAAATGAATAGCTGTGTTATATTTTCACTCATTTCTCAGAATCAGCATTAAAAATAAGCATAGGGATAAGTGTATAACTATTCCAGAGTGATGTGTGTGTAAATTAACAGTAACGTCGCAGTAAAGCCATCTGGGCTACAGATACAGGGGGGAAGGGAAGAGAATGTCTTTTGCACTGAAAAAGGAGAAAAAGGGAGGAGAAGAGAGGAGATTAGTTTCTAATCAGAACAAGATTTCTGTGGCCGTACCTTCATCATGGATAAAACCTAAAACAAGCAGGAAGCAGAATACTTCAAAAAAAGACAGGCTCCAAACATTATTTCCTTCTCATATAGGTAATTATACATCATTAATTTTGGCTTAATGGAAAATCGATTTACTCTGTTATGCATTCATAGGTCTCAGCCCATCCATCCATCCCTCTCCCCATATCCTTTTACCAGGGTTATGGAAGTCCATGGGAAACCTCATACTACTTGCAGCAGCAGAGAGGAGCCAGGTTCTCCAAAAGGGGTGTCTGGACACGTTTAATTTTCCTGACTACTTCCTTCTGAAGTCATTTTACCATGGATCCTCTTTTATAACTTAGAAGAGATTTTTCACCTGAGGAAAAGTCGTCCTCTTGTTCACAACTCCCAAATAAAGTCTATATCCACAGCAAGACAGGATTTAACCAACATTTATTATAGTGTGGCATTTTGCACTAGTAACCGTAATACATGAAATGCCTTATGGAGAAATAAAAGTGTTTTGCTCTTGTAAAAGAGCAAAAAAATGTGGCATGGTTGGTATGGGATGTGCCAGAGATGCCACCTTCTCTCTCACAGCTTGTGCAAATATGTTCCAACTCTAGTGCTCCTTTGCAGATGGTGTTTTGAAATAGTCAAGCAAACTGACAAGTAACTGGGGCATGTTCATATCTGTACAGATGGAATCCATAAGGATTAAGAGTATATAATTAGATTAACAGGTAAATGAAGACGATTACTCACACATAAAACACACTATTTCCACATCTATCGCACAAAACAGAAATATTACAAAAAGAGAAGTTCAAAACATCATAAGTATTTCCCTTTGCTGGACCACACAATTTCCTTATGACCTCTTTCTTGGGTGGGTTCCCCCCTTTCCATTTGCTTTTTAAAAAATAAACACACAAAAAAACCCCTAGGTAGAGTTAAGAATAACTATGCAGTAGCAGAACTCTTAGAGCATGAGTAGAGCATTGGCCAACATGTACGTGCATGCAGGTCCCTGCTTTTAAGTCTCATCTTTCAGCACTAACATGTCTGAACAGCTTTTGATCCTGTGCTGCCTGCTCAGAGGTTGGAGAGCCAGTGACTGCCGGGGCCTGACTGTGTCCTTGTAGGAAACTGATTTCAGAGTTGGTGGTACTCCTCACTAAACCAGGATACTCATGGCTAAACCAAAAGCCAAGGAGTTGGAGGAGTTGAGTGTCTTCCTATGGGAACTCATTGCAGTGGAAAGTGTCTCATCAGAAGCAGGCTGCAGATTTCTGCATCTGGGATAGCTGGTTTAAATGTCCCTTTATAGTAACTGCAAAGAGAGAAGCATATCTAGGGCACAATTCGTTTCACTCCAATAAAGGTGTCTAAAATAGGCCATATGAATCATTCCTCCAAAATGCCTTCTTTCCTCCCCTAGCTTTAAGGGGAGATAGGGCAATAAGATTAAAGGTGGCCCTTGCACCCATTACGTTTCAAAGTTCGAGAAAATTTCATTCTGTTTAGCTTGAAAAATGTGTAAAAAATGTATAATTATCTGAGATTTGAGTTAGATTATACTCTTAATGTGCGTATCAAATCAACACAGTTCAGAGGCAGGTGACAAAGCACACAGTGAAATGGGTTTTCAAGTATATAGAATAAAAAAAAGTGGCCTCAATAACGTTAAGTGAGAAGACATAAGTATTTAAATGTAAGTCATTATACCAAGTATTACTACAACAAACCACTGTCTCCCCAACACTAGCCATTGTCTATGCTGTGTGTATCGTAAACATGCCGTGTTTGAAGTACTTTGATGCTACTAACAGCACAAGGAGACTAGCTGATGACCTGACTCATTCACTCAAATCATCTAGGTCAGAGATACGTTAACGTCTGAATCAGAAGCACTTCTCTGCAGCTAGTAATCAGTTTACAGGTATAATTACCATGCTGTGGTTTTGAAACAAACTAATGGTTTCTTGTCACTTTTGTCTGTTGACTGATTCCCAGCAGTAAGCACCCAATCTGGTTCTTGGCTTGTGCTTCCCTCTCTCCGAGGATGCTGTCGGAAGGTTACCTCTACCGGATCGCCTACCTCTGTGAAGGTCCCTTCAGCTCCGAGCTCTACAGAGAGGCAGCAGCAGAGGAGGTGGCGTGTGAGATGCGCTCCATGCGTGGCAAGTGTTTTTCCACAGACGAAACACAAGGAAAAAACCTCTCTCAGAGGTGGAGATCTGCTGGCAAATGTGCTTCCTCAGTCTACTATAAAAGCAGCAAACACTCTCGTAAGCAGAAGGATGATCTCCCACTGCCCACCCAGCACCCGGCTTTGGAGGCACAGACACTTCCAGCTGCGGATGCCTGCAAAGGGCTCACGAGAAAAGACACCTACCTGGTTCCCCCTTCCTGTAAAAGCATCTGTAAGAACTACAACGACTTGCACATAGCTGGTGACTATGTAATACCCATCAGCTCTGTGGCAACAGATTTTACCTGCGACAGCGGGATAGGTCCTTTCCTGGAGTCCTCAGAGATCCCACCACCGCTGGAGTCAGTGAGGACGCCCCCCAGCGACGCGAGCCGTAGACCAGCCCAGGGCTACTCCGCGTGCTGGCGGGCGGCAAGCCTCATGCCACACCACCAGCCCCTCTCCGACTCGGCCCTGAATGACTACCTGGAGCAGAAGCTCCTGGAGCTCTATAAGCAGTATATCATGGACAGCACGGCGAGCAGGGCCTCCCCCACTCGGATCCTGGCCTCCGAGCTTATCATGACCAACGTGGACCAAATCAGCATGCAAATATCCCGAGAGAGGAATATGGAGACCACCAAGGCCAAAGACATTGTCATCAGCCGCTTCTTACAAATAGCCAGTGAAAAAATATCCTCGGAAATTAGCACACCTAGTCTGCATATTTCCCTATACAGCAGCACTAATACATAACATTAGCATATCTGTAGTTAGAAAGGTTGTATGTTCTGCAAAGGCAGCTTTTGGATTTTTCTCTTAACACATCTTGCCGCTTTGTAAAAACGCATTTTCAGGCTATCACTTAAATTAAGCCTTCCAGTAAATATCATTGCTTATTTAATATCTGTACAGTGCAGTCCATCCACCATGGACCAGACTTACAATTATAAAGAAAAAAAATCTTTCCCAAAAGCTTTTTTCAGTGGGCATCAAACTTTCAAATGTTTGGTAGAAAAGAGACCAAAAGCATATGATGCTCTTCCAAGTGTCCAGGTATTCTTTTCTTCCCCAAGTGCTACACATCATTTTAGCATTTCTCCTCTCCCAGGAATCAGCCCTGCTCCCTGTTGGTCACCGTAAACTAAAGACTAAAGTCTATGCAAACAGGTACAGTAGTTATAGAACAGCAGGATCAGAAAAGGTTCATTTTCCCATCTCTAAAGCCAACGCTACTTATGACGTCCCTGAGGATGTTTTTAAAACCTGCTCTTAAAGATAACAGCTGAAAAATACTTTACAATTTATTCTGCAATAAGTAGATATTCCACTGGTATCTTCCTATTCAAAAACTACCATCCCTTTTTATGACCCAAGCGAGGTTTCTTTGGTTCCCCAAGAGAGCTCATCAGTAGCAGCATGCCTGTGCATCTCTGCATTTGCACTGAGCAGAAATTCAACTGAGGATGCTGGTGGCCTGCAGTCACACACGGGCCCCGTGTGTGCCAGCTACTTACAGACCTGCACGGGTCAAACTTGAAAAAGAACACAAGATCCTAATCCATGTTGAAAAGGGAATATTTCATAACTAACAAATATAATAGTCTGCTTTAGGGCTCCCAATAAATACAGTGTAGATGTAGCGTTAAGGGAAGAAATAATAGGAGAAAATAGCAGAAAGAGTTCATTTTTGTTAAGACAACTCCAAATTGAAATCCTCTTACACTGAATATTTTCACTCCTCTACATGCTGAAGGAAATCTGAAATGAACATTTCAAGGGTGCGTCTGCAGAGGTACATGCTCATAATTAGTAACACACTTGTTTCAGCCTGTTATCGCGTTCTTATTTTGCTGTAGCTAACACCTTTTCTCACTATGAGCATTGTTGTATCATTTCAAAATAATTTAAATCTGATGTATTTCACTAACAAGGTTCTTTACAGGAAATTTTTTTTAAAAATCTGAAGCAAACAAACACACACCTTAACAAACCAAGTAACAACAGTAAAATAAACATGTAATGCTTTGTATACAAAGTACCTACTTTAAATCTGTAAGATATATAAAAATACACCTTCAATGCTAATCAGCTGAGTTGCTAAGTGTCTGTGTAATGCAAATAGTAATTTATAATAGGTCAGATGTTTTCAATTTGGTGATTCAGAGGTGTTTTTTTAAATGTATATAAGGCAGGTTTTTAATATATATGTATTTTCAAATAAGTGTAAAATGATAAATGTGACAGTTTATTGGTGCTCTCTTTCCAGAAATTGCAGAAATAGCTCTGTATAATTTTCTGCTTGTATAATGAAAAGGTATCCGATAGTTAACACAAAAAAGCCTTCATGTGTCAATTCAGACACTGTACATAGGTTGCCATAGCAACCTACTCATATATTATTCATCATTTCGAGAAAGAATTTCTGTCTAACATTTCTTGACTTTGATGAAGTGCAATCTACAAATAAAAAAAAAATTTTCCTTTTTTTTTAAAAAGAGACATTTAAGGAGAAATGTTAATAGCAATATATAAAGGATAAAGATGCTTTATGGAAAGGGTTATGCAAACCATGTCCTTTTCCAAAGGATATCACTAAAAGTGTCTTATAATCATTTGAAATTATCCTGAAAAAAAGGATAAAAAGCAAAAGTAAATACTATATTTCTTTCCTCCTACAAATACATGCTCATTTTTAAAAAGGATGGTTTTTTTTCATTCCCTCCTGACATTCATGTGACTAACTTTTAGTTAGCTGGAAGTGATTTCCAAAAACAAATACCCTTGCTGAAAATTTTTGCATCTTTATCAGACAATATGACTTTCCTGCAAAAAAACTCAACCCTAATGGTTGCATCACATACCTTGTGAACCAAACAGTGGCTTTATCATCTGATGCCCAAGTTTTCAGATATTTCTTTTCCTCTTAGCTGGCATGACTGCAATGAAATACAGGAAATGTATTAGTTTGCCATAGTCTTAATCTTGCAAGCAGTTTTAGGAGATAGGAACAGCACAAGGATGTCACAGAAACACTGTCCCACATACTGAGCTCACCTGTAGCTTAGGTATCAGAGTGTTATGACAAGACTCAGTATTGAGAGGCAAGCACTGTCATAACAGGGCAGCAGAGGACAGTAGAGCAGAGGCAGATCTTTATTTTAAAAGAGAACAGCTAGTGCTTCTAGAGGGAAAATTTGATACTTAAAACCAATCAATTACAAGTCATGCCATTTTTATACAGCTTCCTCTCAAGCAAATCATCTAACACAACAGCCATACTTTCAAGTTAATGCTCTATTGCATATGACCAGGCAGAAGATTATTCAGGAAAGGGCCATAATCATTGCAGAAGCTGGTTTGTCCTAGAGGGAAAGCATACAGCCACCTCATACTAAACACAGTTAGCTTCTTTCCCTTGCCTAAACACACATTTCCATTTCACTTTGGGACCTACACAAACAACTCACAATCCCACTCCCAGCAGCAGCTAATTTTCAGATTTTTTTTAAGACTTCTACATAAGCAGGCAAACAGTTCTCCCTTTCTCCTGCATTGAGCTGAGAGCTCATTTACAGCTCAGGCCTTTCTCTCTTGCAAGCTAATCCTCCTTGGCACAGGTGCCTCTCCAGGTGTGGCTGCTTCCCGGCTAAGAGCATTCAGTGAGCAGGGAGACTGCTATCATGGTGAGTCAGGCTCTTACCTAAAGAGATTATCATCTCTCTCCGTACTCCGTCCTCCCTTCTCTTCTGCCCTGGGGTCAAATATTTAAAGACAGAGACCTCCCATTTTTAGTAGCTCCATTTAATTATCATTTTTTTTTGCTTGGACCACATATACATATATATACATTACACTAAGTTATCAAGATGCTAATGGATTTGGGGACTGTGTTTTTCTTTAAAAGAGAGCCTGAATCCTAGTCTCATAAGGCTTCCTAATACCAAGGCTATTTTAATATGACTAAGGCAATTCATGAAGGCAAATAAAAATGCAATCAATCAATCAAGAGATTACAATAACTGGTTTCTCAGTTGTTATTTTGGCCAGCTGTCAAGAAATGCAGAAGTTCAGTTTATAACCACCACATTCTGGCAACTTCCTTGGGATTTTTTTTTATGTTACATACCACTTGTTGCTGCTTACATGATTATAGCATCTAGGAGTTTATTATTTATATACAGGGTAACTGTGTTCTTAAGGTCACGTGTCTTGAAGTTGTGAACATGGCAGTGGCATTGAACTTCCAGCAAAGGGGTGTGTTAGTGTGAAGAGCTTCATCCTTGGGGTGCAGAAAGATGAGGAAGAAGAGGGTTATCACAGATTTGTCGCAAGCAGAGCAATCTAGTGGTGCTGTATTTGGGTTTAATGTCTTTGTTGGCTCCTATTTCTTCTGCTAACCAAGAACTGATGAGAATGGTAGGAGAAGGGATACTGAGTTACATGCTGGATGTGAAAGTGTCCATTTCTTGCTCCGATTGCTGTGTCCAGATGAAAATAAAATATGAAGCACCAAGGACGAGATGGATGAATATGAAGAACCATGCAGAGCTGGGGCATTGCTGGGGTTTCATCCTGGAGCATCTGTTTGGGCCTGGAGCCTCCCCATGCTGGTAGGTGGGTGGGAGAACCCAGAGACTGAGCTCGGTCCTTGAAAGGCTTGAAGCAGTGAGAATTCCTGACGATGGCACCTTCGCTTAAGCTCCTCCTCCTCCTCCAGCTTTCTCCCAGGCCCTCCTCAGTCTGTACCCTGCTGCTAGTGTAAATGCCTCAGGGAGGAGGGAGGTGAAGGGACTGCATGTTTTTACCCTGTTGCAACAGTGCAGAAAGGCTCCATTTGCAGTGTGTAGGGGTGACGTGTGTGTGTTGCTCCTGCAGATTGGGGAGGATTGGTTACTGATTTGGGGAGGTAGCTCAGTTCTAGTTTTGACTGATTAAAAGTTTTAATACAGTCTGTAGATCTGAAAGGCCTGTTGCACTTTTGCTGATTGATTATGTTAGTAACTTGCCCCCAAACCTAATTAAATGTTTCCTGTCAGCTATTTGGAAAGGGGGCTATGCCCTGTGACAGCTGGTACGTTCCTACTTGGCATCCCCACCGTCAGAGAAGCAAATTCTTGGACCTGCCGGTACAACAGTTATGAGCAGTGCTGAGCAGAGGCAGGAGTTTCTCCAGTTGTGTTAATTATACAAATACAGTCATACAGGTTTGGCCTCTGCTCAGTGGCGCTGTGGCAAACAGCGCTGTCCGGGACCTGCCTTGGGGCTGCGCTGTGCTGGACCTAAAGCAGCCCTGTCCGGGAACCCTCTACAGCTTAGGATGGATCCCTAAAAAGAGATGGCACGTGAGGGAAGGTAATTTGGAGCTGGACTGGGCGCAATCTGCACATGCCTGCACTGCTTGTGCTATCGCGCTGCTCTGTGAGGCAGTGCTGCCCGCCTCCCTCCGGCACTAACTCCCTCAGCACCAGGGTGGCTTTAGGATACCAGGGCCCTGGGGATGCTTTCTGAAGGCTCCAGGGGACATGTTCAGACCTCAGCCCTGTGCTGCTGCCACCCTTTGGGGGCTCTCTGCCAAGCTCTGCGGTGGATGAACTACCCCCTCTAAGAAGGAAACCCATCCCCTAAAGGAAGCAGCAGTGCCCTGTCTTGAATTAACACCTGATTAATTGTGGGCTATGAGCTGTGGGCTGCCTTTCTCCCAGCATGAAGATTTGTCTTTCCAAAAGGCTTGTCCTTGCGTGCTCCTTTTGCCAGTTCAAAACTCCCCAGCGTCTCCCCACATTTCCCGCCCTCCTCTTGCCCCCAGTTTGGGGACTTGACTGATCCACACAGTACCTCCCTACCTCTCCGCTTCCCTTCTCTGCAACCACAGAGACAGACCTTAATGCACCCAGAAACAGCCAAGGAGGACACGAAGCATCTCAAGGATGCCCTGGAGATGTCTGCATGGCCTCAGCATCACAGCCATGTCCCCTTCAGCACCAGAAGCGGAGGAGGGCCTTGCAGACCCAGCCTTGTGAAAAATCCCTGCGTCCTGCGGTGCAACTTCTGGTGCAGAAGCCTTGGGGAAGGGCAGCTGAGCAGAACTGCATGGGCTGCTGCGGCCGAAGGTGCCGCGGAGCGAGGCAGAGCTGCATGGCAGCGCAGGCTCATGCTGCTCTCCAGCGCTCCAGAGGGACTCTGTGGGCAGCGGGAGTCCCCCAAGAGCAGTAAAACTGATTTCTTGGGAGGCCAAGAACGGGAACGGAAGAGGTATTAGTCACATCCCGTGGCTGCGTGGCAGCTGCTCCTCGGCCATTCTGGTATGTCGGGAGCTCCAGTCAGGAGCCGGAGCTCTGGGCGACAGTCTAGTTAGACGAAGCTTCAGGTGTTTTAATCGATTCAGATCTTCAGTTTTCCTCTTTACAAGCCAGCTCCCTTGCCTACAGGTGGTTCCTGTTAGGGGCAGAGCACAGGAGTATAACAGTAAAAAACAGCGATCACTCAGGCAACACCTGCAGTCCTTCCAACAGAGGAGGCAAACTCCACGCATTTAGTAATGAGTGTCATTTGTCAAAGGAAAGAAACATGTTAAACATGTCAGAGGCTTAGCAACGTCTGAAACACAGCTTTTAAGAAACAGAGGTTATAGGTTGTCAGTTCCAACACCTTAAACCAATTAATCTGAAGGTGTTGTTTACCTATTTAGCAAGAGCTGGCTGAAGTGATGCTTTTGAAGCATAGGGCCTGACTAAAGAGGCATGCCTCCAGGACAGGCATTTTTTCTGTTAATAAGGTCACTAAAAATGCAGAAATTTCATTATACATGCCCATCATCTATTAAAAAATAAAAAAAGAAGATAGTAAATAGGAGTAGGATAGTCTATCAAAAAACGTTTATTAAAGATCAGCTTGACAAAGGCTGATGACCGCCCCTTAGAGGGCCTAGGTAACCACAAATCAGGGTTAAGTGTTCAGCAACAGACTAACTGATGCATCATTACAAAAGCGGCCACTTTTGTAGGAGGGCACGTTAGGTCTCACTTTACCTCAGGCAGATAGATTTTTGCTGATTCACAGCCAAGAAACATATAAATCCCTATGTGTCCCTAATGTCAAACTATAGAAAATTAACCAAAGGCTCCTTATTCAGCCAGCACAGCAGCCAACATCTCCTCGATGTTTACAGGCCACTGCCAGTTCTTTGGTACTGTGATACTGACTCATCCAAGCGCATACAGGCAAGAGATCTCCTGGGGTGTTGCCTTGTCCCCTGCTGGCCTGTGTCACTGGAAGTGCTTGCTAATGCCCCTCACGGGCTCTGCGTAGCTCCTCTCATGCAGCTGCCCTTCATCCTAACTGTCCTTGCTGCAGCTCAGAGCTCCTCTCTCTCCAAATGCACTGTAACCTGGCACTGTGAAATACTGATGGAAGTTGTTCTCCATCCTGGCAATCCAGAGCCCTTTTTAAAAAATAAAAATGCTGGAAATAAACCCAATGTATATAATATATCCCTAAGAACTGGCACCACTCTTATACAGTCTACTGCTTCTAATCAAGAAATGAGTTTAATGATCAAAAGGAAAGGGGTAGCAGCTGCTGCAGCTGAGGACAGGATGCATTGGCAGATGCAAGCAGTATCTGTCATTTGGACATAATCAGCATTACTTTTATGTTCTCTCAGATGTATCCCCTGACTCGGTTATTCACTATGTTTTTTTTTTTCCTTTCCTAGAGGGATATCCAATCTCCTCAAATTCTCTTCTTTATAACTAAATATATGATCCTGGGGAAATTCTAGCTCCCTGCTTCCCTTATCTCTTCCAGATAGCACTTATCTATCTTTTAGACATCTCAACATCTTCCAACTCAAGACGAAACTTTCATACTTGACATAACCATGGCTCAGGACTACAGCCAGACAACACCTATATTGCTACTGCATCCCCTGAACCTACATCATGCACATATCATATGTGCGTCACCTCCCTTCCATAGGGAGTTTGGACCTCCCAGGCTTGATCTCAGAGCAGCCAGATCTTATGTAGGCCTAATCAGCCTGTGTCACTACAGCTGATGGATCACTGTAACCATAAACTTCAGGTTGTATACAAATTATTTAGAAATATGTAAATCAAATAATTAAAATGACATTGAAATTCTTAGAAAACTGCACAGCTATGTTAGCATGTAGCTATGTTACTGAGATGGGTAGAATGGTAGAAATGTATTCTAACAGCTTTCATCTCTCCACACTTCTTTACTTTTATTTTAAATTATTTCCTTTAATCTTGCCTTTTTTCTTCCTTTACTTTGCCCTTTGAATATATCCCTTCAATATGTGCAACTTGTTGCATATGCTCGTCTCTGAACTAAGGGTATCATAAGCATATTAAGCACCTGAATCAATGATGATATATTAAGCAGCAACTGTTTTTTCTTTTTTTTTTTTTCCTCTGCTTTTAATTTGGGTCTTGGTGATCTGCACTTGGAAAAGAAGCTACAGATTTAGTTATTGGAAAACCAATCTAAGCGAATCAATTAAAACAACACACACTTCTTGGAATGCACCTGGTAAATTAAAGTATCTTTATTTGTATCAGCCTGATTTGTGACCAAGAAATTTCTTTGGAAACACACAGATTCCTTTACAGTCGTACAGAAGGTCTGGTTATAAATGTATTTCTGAAGACTGAAGCAAAATAGAATGGTAACTGCTGGAATCATGTTCATTAAATCAACTTAAAAATATTAAAATAATCAACTTTCAGAAAGGAACATCATTATTTCCTAACAATTTCATCATATTTCTAAGGCATTTGTGCAAAAATTAATTAATCTGATGTCAGCTGTCATTTATACATGCACTAAAATGATTATTGAACAATTTGCTTTAAAATGTCTATTGTGTTAAATGACCATGAGCAGCTGCAAGAAAGTTACACAGTTTTAGATTACATTGTTTGCAGTCCAATTATCATGTGCTATGAAATGAAGTTCATTAGTGATCTGATTCTTTATTCTGCTCACAAAATGATTAGCAGCATAATTGGAAAAGGTTATGATATTTATTCTTTTATCTAACAAAGTCAAACAGCCTCTGATCCTTGTCTCCTAGTTGTGACTGGCATATTTTAGACTGAAGCAGAGTGAAAGAAGAGGAAGAAGAAAGAGCGACTCTTCAAATATATATTAAAATATACTTAAAAGATAAGTTTTGTCATACGCACATTAACCATCTTTACTCCAAGGAAAGCAGGACTGAATTTGTCAAGAAAGAAGTGGTGCTTGAGAATGTAGAAGCTCAGAGCTTGGATAAGAGCCATCTCTATCTGTTGATCAACAGAGATGGGAATGATGTGAGTGGAATTGGTGGAATCAGAAGCTTTTTTTTTTTGAGACGGAAGAAAATAAGAAATTTCTGTACTGTGTGAAGGTAAAAACTAAGGAGCATTACGAAGTAATGCAAAGGAAATGATATTTGGGCCAGGCAGCCATGGAGACAAGTAGGTCAAATTAAAACAAAGGAGATCAAATTAAAATAAAAGGAGAAGAAATTTCAGGAGAACAATGAGAGCAAGAAAAAGTTAAAGCATCCTATTGCAGAAAGGCTGGAAAATAATTTTAAGTTGTCAGTGCTCAACAGTTCTTTTGCAGAGAAAAAAAAAAAGATTGAGGAAAGAGGTTGTAGAGAGAAGAATGTGAAAGCAGAATAAAATTAGAGATGATGAGAGGATGATGAGATCAAATTACAGGAACTGGGAGTCATGAGACAAGAAGAGCTTTTAAATTTGCAATCAGACGAGGAGAAAGAGTGCAAACAGAGATGTATTGGAAGTGTGGAGCAAAAGAGAGGAGCGCCAAAATCTATTTGATTGAGGATGTGCTACGTAAATGTGCAACAAAAGGTAGCTATATGAACAGTATCAGTTGAAAGATCTAATTTCTTTTTCTAATTTGTTTTAGAAAACTTAGAAACTTGATTTCTGAGACAGTTAAGAGTTGAAAGAAATTTTTAGAGGCTCCAGATGTCTGCAAACTTTTAGAAATGGAGTGGTCATTCCAGAGATGTTGTGAGAAAGGGAGGAAATAGAAATGAAGAAGTGTAATTGTTTTGATGTAACATTTCATCACTCACATACAGCTTCCTCTTTCCAGTTAAACTGCAGATTAACAGAGTTCATTATTTTCTCTAGAGACTTCTGTTCTAGAGATCTCTAGAGAGTTTCTACTGTAGAGTCCAAGTGGCAGAGGATTAGAGCAAATGCACTAAAGAGGTCTTGATATCTTTCCAAGAGTATCTTTTAACTAAGACATGAAGTCATACCTTCAATTTTATATTAGTTTTCCAATTTTGTTTTTTTAAAAAACAACAATAATGATAAAGTAATAATGAGAAAGCAATGCAATTGTGAAGTGTATTAATATTATATGGAAAGAAAAAACAGTGTTTCAGGATGCGACATTTTACCTACTCCTGCAGGCAAAATTTAAACAGATTTTTTGATCAGAACAGTGGCCTGACAGTGGAAGCAAGCCCAGCTAGCCCAGCAGCTGCCTCTCCCAGCTTCAGACAGAGACAGCTAGCACCTTTCATGCCAGCCTCCTTTCCCTCGGTGTCTCCTTCTTAAGAATGGAGATGGAGAAGAGAGCAAAAATAGCTAGTCGCTTCTCATTCCCCACTCATGAAAGCAAATGGTCTGGGAAAACTTTTCCCAGACAGAAATCTCTGAAGACTATTTTTAACAATGTTGAATTAGTTAAATTTATTCTTTGTGTACCACAGCCTCATATTTGACTTCACTTCTCAGTCATCTCCCCCTCACTTAGGGGTCCTAACTTGTCCTTCAAGAGCACAGTTGTAGTATTGCATCTGTCTGTTGTAGTAGGAGCCAGAACTATGAATGCTTTGAAAATCAGGACTCCAGATTTCAGCTCCCTGTGCAAGTGGGATGCTGAATAACAAGAAAAAAAAAAAAGCTTTAGAGCAGCTTCTCCTGATTAAAGGCATGCCACCACAGAGACCTTGGTATCCAATTTTATGGATCCTAACCCAGCATGCACATGGTCCTTCAGCCTACTGTGACAGCATGCTGTTTTGAAGCCTTTGAAGGAAGAGATTTAAACAAAACACATACTTGGGATTAGTCTTCAGTTCCACATTATAGCCACCTGCAGTAATGCAGTCTGGAGGCAACAAAATTAAAGGCACTATGTCCGTACCCATTTTACGAACAGAGGAACTGAATTTGCTTGTAGCATAAAGAGTGAAGAATTTTTAACAGTGTATTCTCTGATTGCTCAGAATGGGTGAGAAATGAACCTAATTCTGATATTTCCTAGTACTCTGATAAATAAGAGTTTTTATCCTTGATAGAAAGGTGAAAACGTTGGTGCTCTTTGTTTTTTTGGCATTTTACTTCAGGTATTATGGTAAACCTTGTCATAGGGAATGCTCAGTATAGTTAAACAGAAATGGATCCAGAGCCTAAACTGTGGGCTATCGTCCTCATCCTGACAGAACAGGCTGTGAGCAGAAGAGGCCATGACCAATGAGAGGGGATATACCTTCAGCTGGCACTAAAATCATATACCTCTCTATGACCTAGCTTGCCTTTAGAGTTTTATTTTCAGTGTTTGGACTGAAACACTTTAAGTAATAAGCTCTGGATAAAGATCTGAGAAGTTAATTGCTCCAAAGTATTCTTTCCTCATTGAAAATCATGGAAGTGAGGAATTATTTTATTTCCTATTTTTTAAGATCGTATTAAGGTTTATAGTTTTTGTTCCTGAAATTAGTTTTCATGTTTTCCTGGCTCTGCTGGGCCTTATGTAATTATGTTAAGAGTTCCTGTGGTTCTCATTATTCTTACTTGCTTACTGCTGGTACATAGAAATAAATTTCTCTCTTCCCTTGTGGCCTACACTGTTTACAGCCAAATTATTCTTGGCATGATTATATTAGGAAGGATACAATGAGACCTATTCTAGTGAGCCTATACAGAATGCAGCTGCATTCTCCTGGGTGTTCTCAAGGGATGGGGGGAAAAAAAAAGTGCTTTGGCACTGCTGTTAGTTTTTGTGACTTCACTGAGGTTTCAGGAGGCTACAGCACATGTATGACCTTGACTTTCTGTAGCTGGGATCCCAGAGCAGTATTTCGCAAAGACAAAGGCAAAAACCATTGAGAAATTTACAAATTAAAATGAATTTGTTTGGCATGGCTACCCATTGTCTCAGAGACACTAGGAATTCTAGTCATAGCATCTCAACTTGTGCATGTCAGGACTAGATCTTTCTCTTCACTAAAAATTTTGCTCAAAATTTAACCATTTGCTGTTATGAAGAGCAAAAAAGAAATAAAGTGACAACCTTGAAATCATCCTTGAAAACCCAGTAAAACTAAATATATGGCATAGATGCCCTTTTGTCTCAAACCAGGACAAGAGAATCTTTTAATTTTATTTCCCCATGCATCTGGAAATCTAAGTAAAAAAAAGGAACCTTGAAAATGCTTAACACTTTTCAGTAGCTAGAGGAAGCTGTTTCTGTCAGGGAATGGATTTCTTGAGCCATCTCTAGTAGCCAAGCATTTTAATCTTTTTTGGGGAATCAAGTAAGCAATGTAAAAAATCCATAAGTGTAATGATTAGACTTTCTTTGAAATGCTTAAGAAATTTTGAAGTTTATACTAAATATGATCTGTAGCAAGACCAAATGGGTCCAAACCTATATCACAAATACTACTATGTTATAATAATACCAGGGAGCACTTTATCACATATTAAAAGTACTTTTCTACAGGACATCTCCCATCATTAGGTGTTCTTCATCATAACATGGGATCATGCTGTTCAGTTTTCTCTTCTTTACATGACTTTTTAAATTTTTCATCTCTACTCTGTGATGAATCAGATACAGAATAAAGTAATTTAATGATTATCTTCCAAACAGCTGTTTTCTGAGAAAGTGTTACCCCCTCTCAGCACTAAAATATGTCACAGTTAAAATTGCTGAACAGAAAATATGCAGAGTAGAAAATTATCAGGAAAAACTCTTATTTTCTTTAAATCTTAATCCCTTAGAACTGGTTTTGTACAAATTATAGTTTAAAGCAATTCCCAGTAATTTTCTAGTTCATTCTTTTACTATAGCAACATCCTAGTACAATATAGTAATGACAGGGAGTCTAATAATGTTAAAAATCATGGGATATTTGCATTACAATATTCATATGTAGCTGTTGTTCCCCACAGACATAACAAAAGACAAAACAGTAATAGCTTACTAGCTGAGAAACAAAGCTAATATTCTTAAAGCTGTAAAATGCCAAGACTTTGACTGCCTTATGTCTACAATCTTATCTTAGGTGCTATCCTGCATGTTCTGGTCATGTTCATAACAATCTTGCCTTAGGAAAAAAAAATAGTTTTGTCTCCCCCTTTTCTATCTCTTTCTTTAATTGAATATATTTTTAGCAAATATTGGAGACATATTTCAAGGAGTTTGTTTATTATTTTTTAATTGGGAAATTTTAAAAGATGGAACATATTGCAGCCTTTAGACAATTTTTATTTTCATCTTTTATACTGCACACTTGACTGAATTTTTTTTACACCTGTTTCCATCTTTGTTCTGGAACTGGCATAAATAGCATTTCCTACAGAAATACCAAACTCATGGAAAAGAGAAAGATGTAAGTAGAATAATATTTTAAAATCAGTGATGATTAAAACCAAATGTTAACATGAATCTGTCACCTCCTCAATTCATTTCCATGCCTAGGACCTGTATAAGCGTTAATTATTGCTCTAGTCATGGTTTAAAAATGTTATCAATGCAATCAAAATAATATAAAATTCTAACTATGATTAATGTAGAACAGAAGGTTAATGAGCTTACAAAAGGTAAATTGATTAAATTTAAACATAAGTGAATAGATTACTAATCATGAATTCATTGTAATTTTTTGTATTTTCAAAAAAAAAGTTCAGAGCTTCAAAATGATAATGCATTGGGAATATTCTGGGTATACATTATTAATTATAAATAAAGAAAATGTTTTTCTCTAGGGGATGTCTTGTTATTTTTTGCTTCTATAGAAACTTTCCTCTGTTTCTTCTTAAAAGATGCTTCCATTGTAATACCAGGAGAATGTGTTTTCCTGAAATATTAATTTTGAAACTATATTAATCTTAAAAAGCAAAAATTACAATTCTATACAAAGATTTACATGCATGCTTAATGTGTTAGGTCATTAAATTCTTTAAGTCTTGTGTTCTATATTTGATTTTACATATATATATATGTATTTTTATATATATGTGTGTGTGTCTGTTTGGGTGGATGGATGGATGGATGGATGGATGGATGGATGGATGGATGGATGGATGGATGGATGGACGGATGGACGGACAGATAGAAAGATAGATAGATAGATAGATAGATAGATAGATAGATAGATAGATAGATAGATAGATAGATAGATAGATTGACAAATAGATAGCCGTGGGAGGGTAACTTCATGAATAATTCCATAGTCCTCTGAGGTCAGAGTTAAAAACTGTAGAAACAGGAGCTCTAGAAGATATTGGTTATTAAATGTAATATGTTTTATGCTTATTTTATGCATTTTGGTCCAAGTAAAGGATTGCTAGGTGTTGTCAAAAAAACTGTGCTAGATATTGTGAAAGGTATTTCTTCATCACAGACATTATCCTGATACTGGTGTGAACAGAAGAACAGCTGATTTAGAAACCACTTTGCTCCAGCTGATTAGGATGTTATTTTTGGAACAGGTGATCACCTCAGTCATCCAATGATTATGGTATTATTTCTAACTGATATTTGAAAGAGATTAGTAGAACATCACAGTTAAGAGTCTATCAATGTGCATCAACATCAAATTATATTTCCTCAAGTTAATACAATATTTTAGGGAATAATGCCTATCCCCAAATATCAAAATTATTTCATATATGAAAAACAGCAATAAAGATTATAGTGAAACTATTCCAATGTTTCCATTTTTCCAAAGACATTTATACATCCAAATTTTAGACATAATTTTAAATTATACTCATCTTCACTGATGTCTAAGCAAGCCCATGATCTTGAAAGTCTAGATTTAGGATTCTTTTTCTAAACTGGCGAGATCTGATTTTGTTTTATAGTACACAATGGATAACTCCATTACTGAAAGTATTATTTGTTAGAAAAAAAAATTCCTCATATTTCTGCTCACATATTGCATTTTGCCAATGTGGGCTTTTGTTTTGTTTTTGTGGTCATTGTTAC